>APFE030634166.1:0-10582 GCA_000404065.3 Pinus taeda | reverse complement strand
ATTATTTTAATAAACACTTCTAAAAAAGTTAAAAAATTGTTTTTAGGGTTTATGGTTTTTTGGGGTTTTTAGGGTTTAGGGCTTTTTATGTTATGGGTTTATGGCTTTTTAGGGTTTAGGGATTAGGGGTTTAGGGTTTCTATCACTTTAGTGAATGCTTTTATTAAACACTTAAATAAAAGTTACAAAACACTTTTTAAAATGTTATAAATATTTAGGTTTTAGGGTTTGGGGTTTAGGGCTTAGGGTTTAGGGTTTAGGTTTTGGAGTTTAGGGTTAAGAGTTTATAAGACCTTAGTAAATTCTTTCAGAATTTAGGCTTTAAGGTTTAGGGTTTATAAGACCTTACTAAATGATTTTATGGTTTATCCTTTAGGCTTTAAGCATATAGATATATGGTTTGGGGTTTGGGGTTTAGGGTTTGGGTTTTATAACCCTTTAGCAAATTATTTTAATAAACGCTTAAGTAAAAGTTACATAACGCTCTCTAAAATGTTATAAAATTTTGAGTGTTTAGGGTTTACCTTTGGGGTTTTGCGGTTTGGGATTTAGGGTTTTGGGTTTAGGATTTAGAACACTTTAGTAAATTATTTTAATAATCACTTATATAAAAGTTTCAAATGCTTTCAAAATGTTATAAAATGATTAGGGTTTAGGTTTTAGGGTTTGGGGCTTTACGGTTTACGGTTTCAGGTTTACGATTTAAGGTTTATAATACTTTAGTAAATGCTTTTAACAAACACTTAAATAAAATTTACATAACACTTTTTAAAATATTTTAAAATTCTTATGGTTTAGGTTTTAGGGTTTATAACACTTTAGTAGATGCTTTTAATAAACGCATAAATAAAATTTAGAAAACTCTTTTTAAAAAGTTATAAAATACATAGGGTTTAGGTTTTAGGGTTTCAAGTGTAGTGTTTGGGGCTTAGGGTTTAGGTTTCATAACACATTAGTAAATTATTTTAATAAACACTTTAAAAAAAACTAGAAAACAATTTTTAAAATGTTATAAAATTATAAGGGTTTAGGGTTTATGGTTTAGGTTTTATAACACACTAGAAAATGCTTTTAATAAACACTTAAATGAAAGTTACGAAACACTTTTTGAAATGTTATAAAATGATTAGTATTTAGGGTTTGGGGTTTGGCGTTTAGGGTTTATGGTTCATGTTTTAGGATTTAGGGTTTATAACGATTTAGTAAATTCTTTTAATAAAGACTTAGATAAAAGTGAAAAAAAACTCATTTTAGAATGTTATAAAATGCTTAGGGTTTAGGGTTTGGGTTTTAGGGTTTACAGGGTTCAGTAAGTGATTTTAATAAACACTTAAATAAAAGTTGCAAAACACCTTTTGAAATTTCATAAAATTCTTCGAGTTTGGATTTAAGGTTTAACGCTTAGGGTTTTAGGTTTGGGGTTTAGACTTTGGGGTTTAGTGTTTAGGGTTTATCACACTTTAGTAAATTATTTTAATAAACATTGTAATAAAAGCTACAAAATTATTTTTAAAATGTTATGAAATGATTAGGATTTAGGTTTTGACATTTAGGGTTTGGGGTTTAGCGTTTAGGGTGGTTTAGCATTCAGGGTTGATGGTTTATAAGACTTTAGTAAATGGTTTTAATCTTGGCTTAAATAAAAGTTACAAAATTCTTTTTAAAATGATATAAAATGCTTAGGGTTAACTGTTTACGGTTTGGATTTTTGGATTTAAGGTTTAGGGGTTACAAGACCTTAGTAAATGCTTTTAATAAGGACTTAAAATAAAAGTTCCAAAATGATTTTCAAACTGTTATAAAATGCTTAGGGTTTTGGGTTTTGGGTTTTGATTTTGGGTTTTAGGTTTAGGGTTTAGGTTTGGGTTTTAGGGTTTATAACACTTTAGTAAATTCTTCTAATAAAAACTTAAATAAAATTTACAAAATGGTTTTTAAAATGTTACAAAATGCTTAAGATTTATGGTTTAGGTTTAAGGTTTAGGGTTTGGGGTTTCAGGTTTAGAGTTTAAGTTTTAGGGTTTATAACACTTGAGTAAATGCTTTTAATAAGCACTTAAATAAAAGTTACTCACTAAGTTTTAAAATGTTATAAAATTCTTAGTGTTTATGGTTTAGAGTTAAGGGTTTGAGGTTTATTGTTTGGAGTTTATGATTTACGGTTTACAATTTTGAATTTAGGGTTTATAACACTTTCGTAAAAGATTTTAATAAACACTTAGATAAAATTTACAAAGCAATTTCTAAAATGTTATAAAATGCTTAGCATTTATTGTTTAGGGTTTGGGGTTTAGGGTTTAGGGTTTGGGGTTTAGGGTGTATGGTTTAGGGTTTGGGTTTTAGGTTTTAGCGTTTAGGGTAGAGTGTTTAAGGTTTATCAAATTCTTAGGGTTTAGGGTTTAAGGTTTAGTTCTAAGGTTTATAACAATTTAGTAAATTCTTTTAATAAAAACTTAAATAAAAGTTCCAAAACACTTTTTAAAATGTTATAAAATGATTGGGGTATATGGTTTAGGCTATAGGGTTTAGAGTTCTAGTTTTAGGGCTTAGGGTTTAGGGTTTATGGTTTATAAAACTTCAGAAAATTATTTTAATAAACACTTAAATAAAAGTTACAAAAGTGTTTTAAAAATGTTATAAAATGGTTAGGATTTAGGGTTTGCATTTTAGGGTTTAGGGTTTAGCCTTTTAAGTCTAGGGTTTAGGGTTTAGAGTCTAGAGTTTTGGGATTAAAAATCTTTAGTAAATATTTTAATAAACATCTAAATAAAATTTACAAAACACTTCTTAAAATGTTATAAAATACATAGGGTTTAGGGTTTTATGTTTTATAGTTAAGGGTTTAGAGTTTACAACACTTTGGTAAATGTTTTTAGTAGACACTTAAATAGAAGCTAGAAAATGTTTTTAAGATTGTTATAAAATGCCTAGGGTTTAAGGATTAGTGTTTAGAATTTCGGGTTTGGATTTAGGATTTGGCGTTTAGGGTTTAGGGTTTAGGGTTAAACATTTGTAGTTTAGGCTTTAGGGATTAGGGTTTACAGTTTAGCATTTAAAACACTTATAAAATGCTTAGGGTTTAAGTTTTAATATTTTCGGTTTAGGGTTTAGGGTGTAGGGATGAACCACCGCACCTTAAGGGGGTATCCGCTGCTACCTATTACACATAATTCATTCATCCCATTGAGCCTCGAGGATTTATGAAGAAAAATAAATAAAAGGAAATAGGTTTATTAAGAAGGGTGCTAAAACAAAGGTCGGGTATCTCATGTACCACAATTTTCTCCCTCCTACACTCACATACCCAAGTGTGGTCTTCTCCTATTATATATACTCATAAAATTCTTAGGGTTTATGGTTTAGGGATTAGGATTTGGGGTTTAGGTTTAGGATTCACATTTTATAACATTTTAGTAAATTCTTTTGATAAGAACTTAAATAAAAGTTCTAAGTAGTTTTTAAGATGTTATAAAATTCTTAAGCTTTAACATTTAGGGTTTAGCATTTATAACACTTTACTAAATGTTTTTAATATACACTTAAACAAAATTTACAAAACACTCTTTAAATGTTATAAATTAATTAAGGTTTAGGTTTCAGGGTTTAGGTATTAGGGATTAGGGTTTAGGGTTTATGACAATTTAGTATTAAAATTTAATAAACACTTAAATGAAAGTTACAAAACACTTTTGAAATGCTATAAAATTCTTAGGGTTTAGCATTTAAGGTTTGGGTTTTTCGTTTTAGGGTTTACAGTTTAGGGTTTAATTTTTATTGTTTTGGGTTTATAACACCTTAGTAAATTATTTTGATAAAAACATAAGTAAAAGTTACAAAAATCTTTTTAGAATGCTATAAAATTCTTAGGGTTTGGGGTTTACAAGCCTTTAGTAAATTTTTATAATAAACACTTAAATAAAAGTTAAAAAACACTTTCTAAAATGTTATAAATTGCTTAGGGTTTAGCCTTAAGAGTCTAGGGTTTATAAGACTTTAGTAAATCCTCTTTATAAGGACTTAAATAAAAGTTAGATTTTTTTTTAAGATCTTATAAAATAATTAGGGTTTAGGGTTTATGGTTTTGGGTTTGGTGTATAGATTGTAGGGTTTATAACACTTTAGTAAATGATTTTAATAAAAACTTAAATAGATGTTACAATATGTTTTTTAAAATCTTATAAAATTATTATGGTTTAGCATCTAGGGTTTAGGGTTTGTGGTTTAAGGTTTAGGGTTTAGAGTGTAGAGTTTAGGGCTTAGGGCTTTAGGTTTAGAGTTTAGGGTTGAAGGTTTGAGGTTTACAATTTAGGGTTGAGGGTTTATAACACTTTAGTAAATTCTTTTAATAAACACTTAAATAAAAATGACAAAACGCTTTTTAAATTGTTATAAAATGCTTAGGGTTTAGGGTCTGAGATTTAGGTTTTGAGGTTTAGGGTTTATAAGGGTTCAATAAATGATTTTAATAAACAATTAGATAAAAGTTACAAAACACATCTTAAAATGATATAAAATGCTCAGAGTTTAGGATTTAAGGTTTAGGGTTTGAGGTTTTTGTTTAGAGTTTAGGGTTTAGTGTTTAGGGTTTATAACGCGTTAGTAAATTATTTTCATAAACATTGTAGTAAAAGTTACAAAATGATTTTTTAAATGTTATAAAATGATTATGGTTTAGGTTTTAGCATTTAGGGTTTCAAGTTTAGGGTTTAGGGTGGTTTAGCATTTAGGTTTTATGGTTTATAAGGCTTTAGTAAATGGTTTTAATCAAGGCTTAAATAAAAGTTACGAAAATCTTTTTAAAATGATATAAAATTCATAGGGTTTAGTGTTTACAGTTTGGCCTTTGGGATTTGTTGTTTAGGGTTTACAAGACCTTAGTAAATGCTTTTAATAAAGAAATAAATAAAAGTTACAAAATTCTTTTTAAATTGTTATAAAATTCTTAGGGTGTAGGGTTTTGGGTTTTAGGTTTAGGGTGTATGGTTTAGGTTTTAGGGTTTATAACACTTTGGTAAATGCTTTTAGTAAACACTTAAATAAAAGTTAAAAAATGATTTTTAAAATTTTATAAAATGCTTAGGATTTATGGTTTAGGGTTTAGGGTTTCGTGTTTAGAGTTTAGGGATTAGGGTTTATAACACTTGAGTAAATGCTTTTAATAAACACTTAAATAAAAGCTACAGACTGTTTTTTAAATTTTTATAAAATTCTTAGTGTTTATAGTTTAGAGTTAAGGGTTTGAGGTTTATTGATTGGTGTTTATGGTTTAGGGTTTATAACACTTTCGTAAAATATTTTAATAAAAACTTAAATAAAAGTTACAAAACACATTTTAAAATGTTATAAAATGATTAAGGTATAGGGTTTATGCTATAGGGTTTAGGGTTTATGGTTTATAATACTTTAGTTAATTATTTTAATAAAGACTAAAATAAAAGTTACAAAACTGTATTTACAATGACTTTTTTTTGTGTATGTCAATCTTTGTGCATTTCAATGTTTGGATTTTACTTTCTATGAACATAATGGTTTTGACATGCAATTTTCTTTTAATTTTTATAATTTTCATATGACATATCTTTTGTTGCTTTGAATGGTGTTTTATTGAACTTTATTACATTTTAAAGACCTACCTTCAGTGGTTTTGTGATGAAACTTGCTCCCATTCTGTAGAAATATAAAAACTTGTCTCTTTGGGATATTCCAATAAGTTATTTAGAGGTTGTGACTTCATACAACATATGAATGTCAAAGTGAGAAAGGGTTATTATAGAATCCTTGATTCTGTAGCACTCCTATCATATTTCTATTTGTATATTATAATGCCTTTATAAAATTTTGTTGCATATTCTTGATTGAATTATATATAAGCCCTAATATCTACATGTTGTATAATTTGATGAATATATATTACCTAAAGAATTATAAACTATGTGATAATTTGTGCTTGATTGTTTTTGCATCTCGTTTATTTTTCATATTTGAATATTTGTTATATAATGAAATTATCATATAAGACTTTCCTTAAATATATTAATGACTATACAACTCATTTATGAATATTGTGAGTTTATATTCATGTGTATCATCATATTTCGTCTGAAATTTTGAGATCTGCAATCATGAGAAATGATGGTTCTCGGGATAAGGGTTATTACTTTGAGATTTGTGTCATTGATTTATGGGTGATTTGGAATTATCGTTGGGGATGTTAATGTTGATTTGCACCAATTGTCTCAAATAACCACTCACAGAAACTCATATATGATATCTATTAATGTTGGTGTACCATACCTCATGACTATACAAGTTTGACTTAATCCCTTGGGCTTTAAAGGTTACCAATACCTTGTTGTTTCATTGTTCTTGTTCATATGTTTTACATTTCTATGTAAGTTAGGCTTTGGTGACCCACTCTTTGCTCATTTTCCCTCTATGTTTGACCTTGATTCCTCGTTGAAACATTTTGGATTCTAACCATGACACCCCTTATCTATTTTAAAGTCATTTGAGTTGAGATAGCAGAGGCATATGATGAATATGAAAATTTGTTCCACTACGTCAACTAGTGGGATTTACTTCAGTTTTTTTAGGGTTATAGTAAAGGGATTGTCAAGGTTTTACATCTTCTTTTGATATGAAGAATTATCAAGTGGGTGATCTAGAGATGGCTACAAATATTGATCTCATTGCAACAACTACTCATCTTCCCTTTCAAAGAGAGAAACAGTCTAAAAATTGTTCACCGTGTGACATTCCCTCGAAAAAAATTATCTTCAATAATGTTTGTGGATATCATCTGAAAGGTATGGAAATTTCCTCATTGAAATCTAAATGGCACAATTTATGGTTTTTTTCATTAGTATGTTACTTGTGAAGGTGAAACATACTAGTTTTTAGTTATAATAAAAGGTTGTTAATGGAATTTCTCTTCCATAAACTTAATTTTCCTCTTTATCTATATAAAATTCTAAGTAAAATTTCTTGCACATACCAGTCACGTCGCAAGAACTCTGAAAGATCACTCTTTCCCCAGAATTTCATCTATATTCTATTTAGACATCATATGGAAAAAACAGGGGATGAGTATGATCATTTCCTGGATCAAAATGGTTTTGAAGAACCACAATTAACCAATTGTTTTAATTCCTCAGATATTGATGCACAAAATCCTTTATTGGGCAATCTTATTCAATTGCCACATTGTCATTCAGCATAGAATGATTGTGAAAAATGAATTCATGAAGAAAACTCTTGTGTTTCAAATGATAATAACATTGAAACGCTGAGACCTACTAGTGTTTTCTGAACTAGAAGCATAAACAAGGTTACTACTACCTAACATATGGAATTAAAATAGGAATTTAGGGATAAAAGGGAAGTGAAACCCTCCAGGGTAAGTCTCTGGGCCAAAATTTTACCAAAAGAACCCGCACATGAAGAAGAGATCAATCAGTTAGAACAAAACCCTCTATCTGAAGTTAAGATTAAACAGATCCAGAGAAAAAATTCTTGAGCAAGGCAAAAGAGACAATAGAATACTCCTAGAAATGATGAGTTTTTCCATATTGATGCTCATCCTGAAATCTTGCCAAAACGAAATAGGCGACATGTCTAAGATAATTTGGGATTTTTGTGTTGATGTCACTTTTTATCGTGATAGCCTCGAACCAACATCCATTTGAATGAGGCTAAAGTAAGAACATGTATTGGTACTGACAAAACTTGTTGATTGTCCCATGTCATGAAAAGTCTATTAGTGAGCTTGTCCATCAAAATAAGAAAGTCAAAACTTAAATTCAAGCTAAGGAAAGACACAGGGAACAAAAATCTTCCAATACTAAAAATAAATATCAATCTAAAGATATACATATTATTACCAATTATGTCTTCTAAAGAAGATGGTTCTAATCCTGATAAGTAATGACTTTATTTTTATCTATGATAAGGATGTTTCAAGTTTTCAAGGTATGTGTCTATTTTTCTTTATTTTATTAAATTTAAAAAAATGGAAAATACAAAATCCATGATTTTGTAGCATCCCTATATTGTTATCCATATAAATGCGTAATATAAGTCTTGTTAGTTGTAACAAGTCCTCCATATTCACTGGATGATGACCTTATACTCCACAATGGACAATAACTAAGTTATAAAGGAGAAAAGTCATAAAGAGTAAGTCTAGGTCATAAAGGAGAGAAGTCATGACCTAAATGATTACATTGTACATATTTCTTATTACAATAATAGGCCTGTTTATTTGAGAATAAGCGTCTCACACTTTCAATTTAATTATTATCAATTATTAGGTGAATGTTAGAGATTTAACCTTTATGGAATATGCTAGAATGGTCATAGTAGTATTCACATATCAAGGGTTAAGATTTATCTCCAAGTTCATTATGCTCTTGTAATTAATTGATGTCAAATTGTTTAATTAAAGAAAACATCATATCAGCATATGTCACATTGGACATGTGGTATTAATAAGTCTTCGCATTGGCCCATAGTGTTGTAAGAAGATATCTTTACTTGAGTTAAGAATTTTCATGGTAAAGTAGGGATAAGAATTTAAAATAAATTTATAATTTAGTTAAATTTTATGACTCTTTTTTATCTGATTAATATTAGATGTATAATGTTGTAAGTATTTTGATGCTTCTCATGGATTAATGTGTATACAAGTCATTTAATTTATAAGGTTGCACTAGTTCAGAAGAAAAAAAAACTAGCAAAAGTTCTTATTATCGGGAGTTTAGTCTTGTTGAGTTGGTAATGTGAGATGTATAATGGGGTAAGTGTTCTGATGCTTATCATAGATTAATGTGTATACAAGTCATTTAATATATATCATTTCACTAGTTCAAAAGAAAAATAACTGGTAAAAGAAAGTTCTTATTATGGGGGGTGTAGTCTTGTTGAGTTGTTTCTTGTTATATGGTACTCATTTGAAATACAACATCAACCCAAGGATAAATACAATGTAACCTTTGATATTTTTAGTAGACATCACTTTATATATAAATACAAAATTGTTCTCAAAATGGCAATGAATCTACTCTATAATGGGCATGCATACCATGCGAATATATTTGTATATGTCAAGTACATAATCTGTGGTATAGTGAAAAGGAATAATCTTTTAAATCATATAGCGCTCTAGAGTAAATTATGGTTGTTTGGAAAATACAAGGATGCAAGATTGGAGAATAGTTTTCTCAAAGGAATAGATTCTCTAAACTATGAATTTTCTTTCTCGCCTTATAGGATAAACTTTTAGTTATTGAATATGTATAAAAACTAAAAAAAATTAACAAAATATATCTAAAATTACAACAGCAAAAACAAAAATAAAGGCGAAGCAACAACCAAAAGACAATCAAAATTCTTTCTACACTTTAAACCATACAAAGTAAAGTGTGCATGTTATTTTGAGACTCTATTATAAATAACAATACGAAGCAAAGTGTGCATGGTATTTGAGAAGGCTCTATACTAAAAATATTTAAACATGCAAATCCAATAACCAAAATAAGATAGATTATCTCACTCTCCATATCATTAACAAAAAGTGGTAAACACTGGAGTAATTCTCTATAAAATGTAATTTCAAATATTTAAAACCTTTGTATTAATGTAGCTATAAAATATTTGAAATGTATTTAAATTATCAATATTAAGAAAACTAACACATTTTTAATAGAAATTTACGTACTAGCACAATTATATAAAATTAATGGCTAGTGACTCCTAAAACATCTGATGTCGGCAAAATTTAAAAAATTATGAAATTAACTATTTTATTATTATTATTATTATTACTATAAGTTAAATATATACTTTATTTCAGAAAGTATGGAAGAAGATGTTTATCAATGAAGGAGTTTCTTAATGTCTAAATAGGGTATGCAACAATACATAACTCATTTAATATGAAACTTGCTCATATCATATTTAATTAATTAATCAGCTTCACTAAAATGACAAAAAAAGCATAACTACCTTGCACATAAATCTCAGCCCTTGGTTTGCTTATACCACTAAAAAAATCATGAAAGATTTAATGGTCCTAACATAAATATAATAATGATTAATAATTAAATTAAAGTTTTGGAATCTTTATTCTATTTTAAAAGAAACATGTTTATTGATATAATTAATTTTGATTTCATCTTAACTTTGAGTTACCAATCACATTTGAAATAGTAAACATATAATGTGATATTAAAAACATGTAATTTTCAAATTAAAAAATGCATGTCAAAATTAAGAGTAAATCTATTATTATTGACACCTAAATAAAGACATGTAAAAAATGTATTGAAACCTAAATGAATATATGATATATATATTATTGAATACATAAAAATGAAATAACACAGAGAAATGAAACTAGCTCTATTTGGTTACTTATAATAAGCTTGAAGAAGTAGCTCTTTTTCATCACTTATAATGACTTTAAAGAAATATTAATAGTTGATAATAAGAAGCACAAAACCATAAAAAACTTACACTACTCTAAATTACATAAAATATTTGTTGCCTAAAATATAATTCTCAATAATTAAAACTTAACATTTCC
>APFE030634161.1:0-12282 GCA_000404065.3 Pinus taeda | reverse complement strand
TGACTATCTTTCCAAACTCAATCCAAACAATTATGAAAGAAGCAACTCTGAAAGAAATTCACAACATACTTTGCAATTCTACTTAACCTATCATAAAAGCAAATGAATCTGAATACAACTATAAAGAATCACACTTGGCAGTCTTAAATGGAATTGAAACTAACTCACTCAATCATTAAAGAGAATTACGACAATTGAACAACAAACAATAATTGAACAACAAATCCCAATTGAATAGCAACTGACAATTGAACAAAAAATGATAATAGGACAACAAATGATATCTGAACAACAAATAACTATATTTCTGAAAGCGATCAATTCTATCTCTAAAATCTATGATAACATTACTTGGAACGAATTAGTGATCTAATGTCGGCACTAACATAACCAATCCAACCAAAAGCATTACTCATATATAACACATGACTAAATCTAAATCTCAAACGAATAGCAAAATAAAATCGAATCAACAATCCTCACGATAATCAAAATGATATTAACTTAAAATTAACAAACAATAAAGAATGAAATAGGAAAGATTATAGCACAGGCGAAGTAGTAGATCTTCTCTTGACTAGGCGCAGAGTCACCAGAAGTCTCCGCTATGAGATACTCGGAATATAATTATGATTTAAACAAAGTCTTCTTCATTAAAACGAATAACAAAGTTACATCATCACCAAAGTAACAATATTATATGTCCAAAAGAATAATTATAAACTGTGAATTTCTAAACTAGTCGTGCAGTTTGCCTTTGGGCCTTATATATAACAATTATAAAATTAAATAGATAAAAGTGAATCCTAGGATCAGGGGATCCTGAGGATTTCGCAATACTCAATTTGATTCTATCATAAAATAGCATTGGTCCGCCCGGTCTTCCGCTGTCCTACCTTGCCTCTGACACTGTCTTTTTCCTTTATGAGATGTTGTTGTGTTGTCAATTGAACAACTATCATCCAATTCACATCTTCTGCACATAAAGATAGTAAAAATCAGTTTTTCCTACTTAGATCCATTTAATTTGTTACCGATTACTTTTACCCAACTTTCACTGCTATTTCCTCTACTTTTACCCATAAACAAAGATAATTATGTGAGGATGAGTGCTAAATAAAGATATTACCAAGGAGAAAACATACTTTTTTCTTGACCTAACAGTTGTTGACTCATACATCCTTTACTTTCTTATCGGAGAAACTCCATATTGCAACTTCACAGTGGTGTAGTGTTCTGATAGTTCTAAGTCCCGGTGTCTTTAGCTCCTCTGACGCTGAGCTCCTTGATTATTTCTCCTCCATGGGACCATGAGTTGTGACCTACGACTTAACATTGAGGTGTTGAGGCATTTTGTTCCTACTAGGGGCCAATCTTCCTTTTCTATTGCCTTGTGCCCTTGGTTCTTTGTATTTACATGGCCAAGAACCAACCCAATATCAGAAGTCCCCTCCATAAAAAATTTTCAATAACCATCTGTTCTAGAGTTTTGATATCTTAATTTTCCGATATGTCGAGCTCTGATATGACATCATCACTCCACGTGGAATCTTTATATAGATGACATGTGTCACCTTGATCTTGCACACTAGGGCACCCAATATTGTTGAATCAACATGCCACGTAACTTGTCGTACTACTACATCACGCTGACGTCAAATTACGTTGTAGCTGATCGGAACCAATTTCATGTTGCCATGTGTCCTACTGGGAGGAGAGAGAAGAGGACCCTTTAACCCTTGGATTTGCAACAAAATCCTTTGTTAATATTATTTGGCATTACTCAACACTTTTAATACTATTGGAACTTCTTAGTGTACCACATTTGAGAAGTTTTGATACCCCATTGTCACGGTCCTCTGATATTCCGATACGTCGATACACTGACTTCTGATATTTTGATGCGTTGATATGCTGACCTCTGATATTTCGATGTGTCGATGACTGGTGTCTAGATTGCCGATATGACAATGTGCCGATATTTGGAACCTCCAATACACTGATACACTGACATGCTAACCTCCGACATTCCGATCCCCAATGACTGGTATCCAGATTTGGTATATCACGAACCTTTGATATGTCGATATTCCTTCCTTCCTAAGGCTTCACAACCATGAACTTCAGCAGACCATATCTTTTGATCGAGGAATCCATTTCTGAACTTCCGCATATCGTAGGAAAACGTTTCCAGAGAACTTTGCATTGGATGGAATCTGATGTAGTATTTGAGTACATTTTCTACATATGAGATGGATGTAAATATTTCTACTCCTTGACTTTTCTTTACTCTGTGCTTGGGCAGTTGAACTCTCAATCACCAAGGTGATCATTTTATGGCTTCTTCAATAAGCCTTCTACTGTGATGATTCTCTACAAGAAGCCTGTAACTACCATGGAGTTCCATCTGGACCATCACTCTAATCCTCATTTTTTGGCTTCTTTAGTAAGCCTACTACTGTGACGATTTTCTATAAAGCACTTCAACGACCATGGGATTCCTCCCAAACACCCAATCATCATTCTGACCCTTGTTTGACATCAATTCCATCACTTACATAACCACCCATTCACCATGAGATGTCCAACAATCTCCCCCCGAGGCAAGGCATCAATGCCAACACTTACACAACCACCCATTCAGCAGAAAATGTCCAACAAAAATATGAGTTGCAACTATTGCTTCTAACAGTTAGAATCACTCTTTTGGGAAAATCGAATTTTCTGCACCCCTGTAATTGAAAATCAAACTGTTGCCCCAACAATTTGGCTTACCTCTTTGAGCACTGCATTGTCTCTATAATTTCGGCCTGCTGCTCCTCCTGAGCAACACAATTCTTTCTTCCACTTATGAGCTTCTTGGCTGATCACTTTTGCTCTGATACTATGTGAAAATTCTAAAACTGGAATCATATTGGAGCAACTGGAATTTATTTTTCTAATTGTTAATTATTTTAACAATTTATCTGCTATGACAAATATCAAACAAATCACACTAAACCTTCACAAATAAAATATTGTGGAAATAATAGCACTAGAATATGAGAAAATACTAGCAAAACCTAACTTCGGAAAATCAGTGCAGCAGTGAAGGATTTTATTATTATCAAGTAGTGAAAAATATGAGTACAATCTGGATGCCTAAAAATGGAAGTCCACAACATGAAAATCTGGGAAAAATTATTGAAGGGTATTACCCTTCCTCCATAAGCAATCCTGACACAACTTACCTTCATAAAATTGGCCATCCAAACCCTAGCCTGAGCACTTCTGCACTGCCTATGGCATGTCTCCCACACGTGTGGATCGAATCTACCCTTGATGAAGTCGTTCTTCCTATCTCTACTAAGGAAATCATCTCTCCGACTCTCTAGAAGAATTTCTTGGCCTCTGGAACTCAGAACAATTTTTTCCTCACCTAAATCGAACTGCCTTTCTGAATCAACTGTGTAGTCCTCTATGTTGCCTCACTGGGAATAATTAGGCCCTCTTGCTACTGCCTTTCTAAAGCAACTATGTAGTCCTCTATGTTGCCTCACTGGGAATAACTTGGCCCTCTTGGTATTGCCTCTCCGGATCTAGATAACTTCCTCTGGATCATTGTCCCTTCCCCTCACTATCTCTTTGTATGTTTTTCTATAGATTCAACAACTCAAGTATTTTTCTAAAAGAGGAGACAAGAATCCACTCTACTCTTCTCAACGGAAACAAAAAATGATCGATGAAAATAATAAGCAGAAAGAGGAAGAATATCAATGGCACATAACACAATATTTATCTGGGGAAAGCAATTGCTCAAAACCCCTACTATCTATATTGCATTAACCAAAAGATATTATAGGAAAATATAATGCTTGTTCTCACTAGAACAATTTCTGCACAAGTATGATCTAATTCTCTACCTCACAAGCGAGCTCAAGCCAACACTTAGCCAAATTTGTTGCCTGCCAAGCCCCTACTTCCTTTTGCAATTCCTGGAGGAATTAGCCCATATTTAATTGGGAAATCCTTCTTCCATAACTATGAAATCCAAACTTAGGTCCTCAACTGATTGCATGCACCATCTGTACCCCTCGGAAAATTAGACAGCTGATAATACACTATCCCTGCACTCTAATCTCAACCGGGTTATCCTCTAAAATTACATGCATGATATATTTATCAGTGAATCTTTGGTTAGTTGGTGTGGCACTGAGGATTCATTAGTGCACCAACTCACTAGTAGACCTCTACTAGTTCTTCCAATAGTTAGAACTAGTTTAACTGACTATAACTCAGTTGGACTGACTTATCTAATTACAACTCCAATGAACTCAATCTGGACCCCTAAAATTTAGGGATCACACTTACATGACTCCAGATAAACTTCCAACTCGAATTTCCAAAGTCAATTAAGTCAATTTAACTTAATTAACTATTTAGAAGTTGCTATGAGAATAGAATTCAATTTTAATTAACAATTTAAGTCAAGGACAAATTAAATTGAAATTTATTGTTGCCATTTTTAACACTCCCTCTCAACAAGAAAGGGATTATCATCTACCCCGATCCTGTCTTTGTGAAACTTGAATTTAAATCTTGACAATGCCTTTCTCAAAATGTCTGCATCCTGCTCCTCTGTGGGAATGTACTCCAACAACATAATCCTCCTCTGCACACAATCTCGAAGATTATGATACCAGATATCAATATGATTGGACCGATCATGAAAAACTAGATTTTTAGAGAGTTTGATACAACTCTGATTTTCACAATAAATCATAGCTGGATTCATCTGTTGACCAAACAAACCAACCAAAATCTTCCTCATCGAGGTAGCCTCACAAGATGCTTGACTAGTAGCCATTTACTATGTCTTTGTTGAACTAAGTTCAACTAATATCTATTTCATGTTGTACCAAGAAACAACTGTTGAGCCAATACTAAAGATCCCTCTTAATTTTCTCTTCTTGTCAGATGGACTCCCTGCCCTATCTGCATCGGTGAAGCCTTGAAGCTTCACTCCCTCTATCCAACTATACAACAATCCACATTGAGTAGTCCCTCTGAGGTATTTCAACACATGCTTGGCTGCCTTCCAATACATATTGGTTAGCCTAACCATCGCTTGACTAAGTTAGTTAATTGCATAACACATGTCTGGTCGCGTGTTCACCAAATACATGATTGAACCCACAAGCTGTTTGTAAATAATAGCTTCCACTACTTCACTTGAAGTAGCATCCTCCTTCCTCTAGTTACCTGCTAGAGGAGTCTCAATGGGTTTACTGCTCTCCATGCGGAAGCCCCTGAGTATCTCGTTGGCATACTTTCCCTGAGAGACAGATAGTTCCCCATCACCTTGCCATACTTACATGCCCAAAAAGTAGTGCATGAGCCCCAAGTCCTTCATTTCAAACTCTCTTCCAAAATCCTATTTGCAAGACTTGATCAACTTATATCCACCTGTCAGAATGAAATCGTCAACATATCAAACAATAATAAAAAATTTACCTTCCACCGCAATATGGTACAGGTTTGCATCTGCTTCACTTTTGATTAAGCCCAACCTGGTGAAGTAGCTATCGATCATGGTGTACGAAGCACAGGGTTCTTGCTTCAGCCCATACAATGCTCGCTTGAGTCAGCGCACATGTGACTAACGGTCAAAGGTCTCAAAACCTTCATGCTGTTCAATATACACCTCTTCCTCAATCATGCCATTAAGGAAGGTTGTCTTTACATCCATCTGATGTATCTTCCAACCCATCTGCGCTGACAGTGCCAAAATGGATCTGATTGATGGGTACCTTTCAATAGGAGAAACAGTGTCATTGTAATCAATCCCCTCTACCTGAGAAAAGCCTCGGGCCACAAACTTGGCCTTATGTTTCTCCACACTACCATCTGTTGCTTGCTTTCCCTTGTAAAGCCATTGGGAACTCACCACTGAATTGTATGCCGGCCTTGGGACCACATCCAAAACACTATTACAAACAATGGAGTCATACGCCTCCACCATGGCATCATCCCAAACTGGTTATTGCACTGCCTCCTCAAAAGAAGATGGCTTTGTCTCAACACATTCGCTCATAAGAGCTGTGTATCTAGTGTACCTCTCAAGTGACCTCCTCTGCCTGCATTGTGATGTGGGTGCTCCCACATTCTCTCTCGCATCATGCAATAACCTATCAGCCTCTTTGGTGATCTTTCTCCATCTTTCGAAGACTCTGCCTAAGTGGATGTCTCCACTATCGGATCCTCTGCATGTGGTTGCTCCACAACAATATGAGGTTCCTCCTTAGGAGCTAAAATCTCCTCAACCGCATGTAGCTGAAGCTCCCTCTCAAGGGAACATCTCATGGCCTTCTCTTCATCGAATTTTACATCCCTGTGAACCACTGTCATCTTGTTGGTCGGAAGTACACTCGATAGTTGTGAGGTGTATCAGTGTACCCTACAAATATCCCCAACTCTGTTGTTGACTCAAGCTTTTCCGTGCATCTTTGTCACATGGAAATATACCAATGATCCAAAAATCCTGAAGTGACCCGCATTTGGTCTTTTCCCTAAGAAAGCCTCCTCTGGTGTACTCATCCCAAGAATTCGATGAGGGCTTTTGTTCTGCAAATAAATAGTTGTGTTGCATGCCTCAACCCACAAGTGTAGTGGTAGGCCCTGATCATGTAACATCACCTGTGTTTCCCTACAATGCTTCTATTATTCCTTTCAACCACCCCATTCTGCTATGGGTTATGATGTGTTGTCAACTCTCATCAAATTCCTTTTGCCCCAAAAAATGTTTTAAACTCACTCGACACATACTCACCACTGTTATCACTCCTGAGAGCTTTAGCCTTCCTGCCAATATCTTTCTTGACCAATTCTTAAATTCACAAAAATTTGCAAAAGTTTGATCTTTCTTCTGCATGAAGAAGATCCAGCATTTACAAGAAAAACATCAACAAATATAACATAATACATGTGCTTGGTTATGGATGTTGTTGAGAACGGTCCACACACATCTAAATGGACTCGATCGAGGATCACCTGTGCTTGAATGTCTTTTTTTTTAAAGGAAGCTTTGGTGTATTTTCCCAAAGTACACCCTTTATATGTGTCAACTTGCTCTAGTGTACCTTTCAGAAGACCGGTAGAAATTTGCTCCATGATTTTCAAAGCGCCATGATGCAAGTGACCCAACCGTCTGTGCACAATCTTCTACCTCCAACTTGTAGAGATTCTTCACCCGAATACCTATCCTCTTTACTTGTCACGTGGCTATGTGATGAAGGAACACCTTTCCCTTACTAAAGATCACATCATAGCCTCTATCCTCCAGCATGGCAACAAATACCAAGTTCTTTTTCAACCCAGGAACATACATAACATATCTCAAAGTGAGGGGAGCACTCGACTCCCTCTGAAAGGTAATTGTACTAAGCCCAATAGCACTATACCTCTCGTCATCACCCATCTTGATATGCATATGGAGATCCTTCTCCTCCAAGTCACTAAAGAGCTCCCTGTTACCTGCCCTGTGGAAAGAAGTTCCATTGTCTAGGTACCATACACTACTCGTCATTGATGACACCATACATGTGATGAGGGTAAAGTCCAATTCGAATTGTGAGGTAAGAGCCTCACCTGCCTCTCTTGCTAAGGGCTTCTTCTTGGCCTTCTTGAGCAGAAAATTTGTAGAAAAATGTCCCAGCTCGCGACAATGAAAGCACTTGACTTTCTACATGTCCTTCTTCTTTCCTCCATGACAAGAATCCAATTTGGAATGGGATGCCTTCCCCTTCCCTTCCTTTTCCTTACTCGCTAAGGCACAATTTTCCTCATCATCAGTCTTTGATGAGGATCCATCTCTGGTATTCCTCTGAATCTCTTCCTACCCCAAATCTAACCACATTCGTTTCTAATATGGCGGCTTCTCCCTCCCATTGACAAAGCCTTGATAACTTTGCCAACTCTTGGGAAGTCCTAGAAGAACTAGGTTCACCATATCGTCCTCGGAAATAGTAATCCCAACACTTCCAAGTTCATCACGACAATGAGTGAACTTGGTCAAGTATTTCGGAATTGAGTCTCCCTTCTCCATTTTGATCTTTTTGAGTTTGTCCTTCAATGCCAAGTTCCTATGGTCACTGCTTTTCTAAAACAGGTCTGTCAATGCCTTCCACATATCATATGGAGTTTCCTTGCCATGGAGACTCGAGATAATGTGGTCTCGAACTCCCTCAATGATAATATGCCTCGCCTTTATTACACACTTTCTCCATTCAGCTAGATCTTTAGAATCTGACGCTGGAGGCTTAGGAATGTCTTGATCAATGAATTCCTTGAGGCCATTGTCTTCCAACACTGCTTCCATCCTGTCCTTCTAGGCTATGTAATTCGAGCTGCCTTCCAAGGCATACTCAAGTCTCAAACAGTGGAAAGCCATTTTCTGACTCTGAAGTATGGTCTGCAAATTTGAATTTCACTTGCACACTAAACCCGAAATCTCCTCTTCTATATTGTCTTAAGCTCTGATACCATGTAGATTTTTATTTATATCAACGACTCATGTAATTTTCTAAAACATAAGACAAGAATCTACTCTACTCTTCTCAACGGAAATTGAAAATCATCGATGAAAACAATAAGTAGAAAGAGGAAGAATATCAATGACACATAACACAATATTTCTCTGGGGAAAGCAATTGCTCAAAACATTGACTATCTATATTGCATTAACTAGAAGATATGAGAAGAATATACAATGCTTGTTCTCATTAGAACAATTCCTACACAAGTATGATCTAACTCTCTGCCTCACAAGCCATCTCAAGCCAACACCTATCCAAATATGTTGCATGCCAAGCCCCTACTTCCTTGCACAATTCCTAGAGGAATTAGCCCATATTTAATTGGGAAATCCTTCTTCCATACTGAACAATCCAAACTTAGGTCCTCAATTGATTGCATGCACCATCTGTACAACTCGGAAAATTATACAACTGATAGTACACTGTCCATGTACTCTAGTCTCAACTGGGTCTTCCTTTGAACCGACATGCATGAGTTATTTACGAGTGAATCTTTAGTTAGTTGGTGTGGCACTGAGGATGCACTGATGCACCAACTCACTACTAGACCTCTACTAGTTCCTCCAAAAATTATAACAAGTTTAACTGACTATAACTTAGTTGGACAGAGATATCTAATTACAACTCTTGAAATCAATTTGGACCCCTAAATTTAGGGGTCACACTTACATGGCTCCGGATAGACTTCCAACTCGAATTTCCTAAGCCAATTAAGTCAATTTAACTTAATTAACTATTTACAAGTTTCTATGAGAATAGAACTCGATTTTAATTCACAATTTAATTCAAGAACAAATTAAATTGGAATTTATTTTTTCCATTTTTAACACTCTTCTACCTCACTGAAGCTCAAACTCTTCCACACCTAATTGCTGCTACTATGGAAAATCAAATTCTCCAAGTAACTCTAGTGTATTCTCCATCACCATGTCAATCTCCTCTTATTATCCATTGTTGGAGCACCAATGACCAAGATTAAAACTTAATCAATGGATAGGATCATCTATGGATATATATGAGTGAGTTTCTAGATTATTCTCACCTTATCTCAATTACTATTGATTAATTAACCATATTCCCTAAGTTTAGACTTAGGAAATATTTAAAAATAGGCTAATAATCTCATACATTCTAGCCTCTCTACCAAATTTCGTGGCTATAACACATCTGATGCTATAAAAACTAACAAATGAATCCATATTTTCCAAAGCATTTGTGGTATTCTATACAAAACGAATGGTGTCCTAGCAAAGGTAGGTACGATCACATATGAAAAGTCCATTTGTAATTTCCCTCCAATTGAGGCACATCATTTTCTTGATAATAACATACACTAAGCATCAGGCTTATCAATGATTACAATATCCATTGACACAAATATATCTTTATTAGCTACCAATGACACCTTGACATCTTTGATAAAGCCATTTACAGGTGTAGATTTTGAATCAAATGACACATTTTGTAAGGCTTGGTGATGTCCATCCCCAATTGAGAAATGACTCTCAAAGGCATTACATTTGGAGAGGCATCAAAATCAAGCATTCAATTATGCAAGATGAGATTGTTGATCACTGAGGACAACAAAAATGGTTCATTTCCTCCATTCTTCTTATCAATATACATGTTTTGTAAAATGACTGAAGGGTCCTTGGGCTTTTCTTCAAATTTGAAAGCCTTACTGATTTGCCTCCTTTGAGGCCCCAAATTTGCTATCTCCAAAATATGAATTTATACATTTACTATAGCCAAAACTTCGGTTATTTCAACATCCAATGCAACATTAGGGTTTTGGGGTTTTAGCCTAGGCATAATTTTAGTGTTGAGAAATTAAGATGCTAGTAGATTAGGGTTAATTTCTCTATCATGATAATTACTTGTGAATGTTTGTTGGCTTTATTAAATTTTATGTTCTTCTTATTCATTAAGCAATTACCAAAAGTACAAAACATGAAGATCACAAGAGACAAAGAACACAAAGATGTAGCCTCCAAGCTAGGGAAAAACCCCACAAGGGGGAAAACCCAAATAATCCTCTTCTTATAGAATCAGATCGAAGTGAAATGTCCAAGACCCAAGACCAAGGCCAACACTTCCACAAAGAACCAAGTTAACCCTCCTCCAAGTCTCATCCAATCAAGTCAAAGTCAACAAAATTCAATGCTAGTTTAACATTTGAAATCTAGTCAACTCCTAAAATTTTGACTGTTGAAATTTCAGGCCTACAATACTTCAAGAAAATTCTCAAAACTAGGGTTGAAAATTTTTCATCTTATCTCTCCTTTTACCTCATTCTCTCTCCTTTGACTTCACTGCTTTTCCTTCTTGTCTTAACATAGAAATTAATGATGATTGATGAGTGAGTGACTTGTTTTAAATAGTTGTATTTTAATTTTGGGTATTAAATACTGGACCTAGTCCCATTATCTCACCGACCCAGTGAGATTCAAGGTTTTTGATAGCGAAGAATAAAATCTATGGTTTTCAACACGTGGCACCCACATGGCCATGCCTAGTTCACATGGTGCCACACCACTGCCACATGTGGGTCCACATGGCACACTAACCATACATGTATTGATACATGCTTTAGTTCCCTAGTAATACATTCCCTGGGTCAATATTCTTTATTTCCACGTCATCACTTTCTTGGGACAATATTGCTTACTCCTCGACATTACTTCCTTTAGCCAATATTCTTTACCTCCTAGACATCACTTACTCAAGCTCAAACACCACTTTTTCTTCTATGATAAATAGTGAGAGCCCATGAGAACCAACTAACCAATGAGCAACTAGAGCCAACTTCTTTAGTTATGGCTTCATATATAATTCTTCCCAGCATATGTCTGTGTGTTTGAGAGGTCGTTGCTTGTCTCCTTGATGTGCTAGGAGAAAAGGTCATCATTTCCTCCATTCGACCACCTCTAGTCATATCTCATAAATGTGCATCCAATAAATTAACTACTAGTAACTGGCTTCAATCTAGTCTACACCATTACTTCCAATCACATCTCATAAATTAACTGTTAATGAGTTGGCTCATCAGAGTTGCAAAAGATAGTTTCTTGACTTCATCATCTAAGATTAGGGTTGGGTCGTGGCTTCCCAGCAAGAAAAATCCGTAAGACATTTGGATCCAAAAGGTCATTGTAATGTTACAGAAAGGAAATAAAAGTGATAAACAAAGAAAAATACACATACAACACATAAATATTTAGACAACAATTAAACACCCATAAAATTGCACTAGAACTGTGCCAAATTGAGCATTTTATTATGAAGAGGACAATACAAATATATAGAATGTGTGCACTTGGGCTTGCCAAAGAAAGCTAGACAATTCCAGGTGAGAAAAACATTGCCAGGGACGTAAAGAAATGATTTCTCCTCAAGCTTTGTGTTGGCCCTGGAAATTCTACAACGTATGGTTGGAAGAAACCCTTGTTTGAACCTCCAAAAGTGCTCAGGAAATTTTGCCAAATTAATCTTGGACTCTCCACCACAAACCTAGAAAGAGTTTTGGCAAATTCTACTGACCACCTAGGACCCAAAATTTAAGCTCACTCCTCCCCACTGAATACCAAATAATTATGTTGTTTGGGGCACCAAAACACCCCCCAAAATTCTGCAAAATTAGGAGCAGACTCCTTGACCCCTCACCAACAAATCCCAGAAATGTTTTGGGCTAATTCTGACCTCCCAGAAT
>APFE030634157.1:40579-67390 GCA_000404065.3 Pinus taeda | reverse complement strand
GGTGCCGTGGAAGCTAGTAAGGAAGCCTTGTGGCTTCGTCAGATCCTATCAGAATTTGGCTTTGAGCAGCAGCATCCGACTACACTTTGGTGTGATAATCAAAGTGCCATTCAGCTTTGCAAAGATCCAGTTCAGCATCAGCGCAGCACACACATTGAACTTCACATGCACTTCATCAGAAAGCTCATTCATGACCATGTTCTTGAAGTGCAATATTGTTCAACAGATGATCAGGTTGCAGACATCTTCACAAAGGCTCTCACAGAGGCGAAGTTCACTAAACTTCGATTTATGCTTGGAGTTCAGGAAGTTGTCACTAAGGGGGGATAGGCTCTAGTGCCTCCTTCCTTCTCCTATTGTGTCATATTTGTAAATCCTTCAATCCTATCCCAAGTTGTTCTTAAGGGGGGATGTTAGGATATTCCGACACATAGGAATAGTTAAGTTCAACTTGGTCTAGTATAGAGTTAGGTATAGAGTTAGGTAAAGTGTGTTTCTTTACCGTTGTACATTTTGTAACTTACAATCCGACGGTCACGATATGTAGTGATCCGACGGTTCATTCTCTCCTCGGTTTTACCGACACTTGATCCGTGGCTTGACACCCGATTGGTCCATGAATTCTATTTAAAGCGCATGGAGGGTCATTTGTAGGTTAACCGTGCATGAGAGAAGCTTATGTAAATTTTCATTCTTTTATTAATAAATTGCCTGTAGTAGCCACATTGGCGCAGGTCGTGGACTGTTTCCCTCTCTGAGGGTTTTAACCACGTCAAAATACTGGTGTATTGATCTGTGATCTGTTTGTGAGCGGTGTCCTTTTGGTGTTCTGTCTGAGGAACTTACCCTGTAAATTCCTACAGGTTGTACGCGTTTTGTTCTTCAGAGAACAGGGTCCGCAATTTTTCTTTTTTTCCTGGACCTGGTTTCGTCCTAATGAGCCCTCCGCTATCGCTTTGCTCAAGCCCGACAGATCTGCCCTAGTCTATGGCAGGCTGTGGATCCGATCAGATGATGCAGGGCCGATTTTATCAGGCTCGGCTGAAGACAAACCACCGGGGGGGAGTGCGGACCCGGTTCCTTGGGATCCTGTGGTTTCCCTACTTCCTTCATCTCAGATCTGGGCCTCTATCAACTTAACGCACTGTCTTGACAGAGGGCTCGTAGAATGCTGGGTCGAAAAATGGAGAAAAGGTGCGGAATTTACAGATCTGATCGGATCCAGTCAAAAGCAATTGGGAAGCTAGCCAGATCCTGTCCCTCTTCTCATGAATTCTGCATGCAAAGACGGGGGATTCCCTGCTGCAGATCTGTCCCATTACATACCTGCATGGCCAAAACTCAGAGGGAAATCTGTCGGCGATTATGGAGGAGTGAGGCGTATATCAGATTCGTTGCCCCATTTCGGTACGCCGTGGTTTCGATCGGCAGTCCCAGGGCAAACTTTGAATGGAAAAGCCGTGGATCCAGAAAGGGGAAGGAGTTGGGACCTGGCCTCGCGGTGCTTTGATGACCCTATACCCTATGCTGCGCAACAAATTTTCATCAGATCAACAGAAGGCAAGCATTTATGTCTACAGATCTGGGGAAGCATGAGGATTCTGGAACTTAAAAAAAAATCCAGGACAAACAGGGAATCCCAGCTGCTTTTCAAATATTAATATCTTCTGGGGTATGCATGCAGGAACATTACACTCTCCAGTACTACAGGGTAGCAAAGGACTCAACAATTATTCTCAATTTACGTTTGCGAGGTGGGTCAAAGGGATCTACATCAAAACCTACAGGCACCTATCGTGATGCAGCCAAAGGGAAAGATCCTCCAAAGGGGAAAGAACCTGCAGCAGTCAATATATCGCCAGGGCAGTATATCGTGGATCAAATGCCAGAAAGCCCCTCCATCTCGTTGGATATTCCAGAGGTAAAGAGCATTTTTTCAGATCTGGAAAAAAAAGCTGTTATTTGTAAATTTAACGGGTTCTGGCCTAAAATTGAGGCTCTATATCAATGGATTCACACGGTTTGGACAAAAAACTGCCAGATCCATCTCTGTTCGAAGGGCTTCTTCATAGTAATATTCCTTGAAGAACAAGAAAAGGGAAAAATTCTCAATGAAGGACCATGGTTCTGGGGCAGTGCGGGATTATTTGTCACCCCATGGTTTCCAGAGTTTGATGCCAACACTATGGTGGTATCAAGGATGCCAGTATGGGTAAGGTTGCATAATCTACCATTACACTTTTGGCATTTCAAGACCTTATCAGCTATAGGGAATACCCTTGGAAGAATGTTAAAGATTGATACAGATAGACATTTAAAAGGAATTTTTACTTTTGCTAGGATATGCGTTGAGGTAGATCTTAGCCAAGGACTACCTGAAAGCATCATCCTGAATTTTAACAATAACCAGTGGAAACAACCTTTGGACTATGAGAACACAGCTTTCAGGTGCAGGGGATGTCAACAAACAGGACATTTGCTCAAAGCATGTCCCAGCAAGAGCAAGCCACAACAAAGGAAGCCCAGAGGATGGCAGAATTTAGATGAAGTATTAAAGAAGAGAACAGCACAAAAGAAAGCCCCTTCGGTAACAGAAGAGGAAAAAACAGAAGCAGAAGAGGATGATACCTCCATAGAGGAAGTTGAAATAGAAAACCAGAAGGAAAATATAGCAGTCAACAAGGATCCACAGTCACATACAAATCAGACAGAGACCCAGCAAGACAAAGCAGAGATGACAAGCGTGGATCAAAGCATGGGAGGCAACAAACGGCACCACCACTCAGATTCATCAGACTCAGACAAAGAATCAGGGCAGCCGAACGAAACAACTCAGTTAGTCATTGCTTCGACCGAGCCCACTCTGGGTGAGTGGCGCAAGGTCGAAAAGAAAAAGGGGCGAGAAACATGAAGCAGTTTTGCTGGAGCTTTTTTCCCTCTTTTCTCTCTCTCTCCCTTCTTTTCTCTTTCTCATTGTTCGCGTTAGTCTTCTATCGTTGCGTAGGGTGCGTCAGCACTCGTGCCCAAGTGGCAGCTTTACCGTATGCTTCATTGCATCTGATAGTGTAACTTTTCATTATTTCTTTAATAAAAGGTTACTGATTTTTTTCTTTGGAAAAAAAAACATCAAAAGACAATTTGTGGATAGAAAATTACAATCAATCTATGATACATGGGTAGAAACAGGGGTGTCCATAGTTTCTGATGGATGACCAAAGAGATCGCCCTTTAATTAATGTGATCACAATATGCCCCCAAGGAGCAATGTCTTTGAAAGCCATTGATTGCAGTGGAGTGGAAAAAGATGCAACGAAAATCCCCACAATTCTTATTAATGCAATAGAAATTGTGGGGCCACAAAAATGTTGTCCAAGTTATCACAGATAATGCAAAGGTTTGTAGAGTTACGACCCTGATTATGGCGGGTCAATGTAATCACATCTTCTAGACTCCATGTGCAGTGCATTCATTAAACCTTATGCTTGCCAAGATTGGTGGGATTGAGTGGATCAATGAAATATATGTAGCATCAAAGGAGATCCGAATGTTTATCACCAAGCATTCGATGTCCCAAGCCATGTATCGGAGTTTTGTAAAGTTGGAGCTACTAAAAGTATTCAATTTTTAATCAACGTTATGCATCATGAGTTCTTAATTTTAATTTTATTTTATTTCTAATTTGAAATTTGACTTATGAAAACACATGTAAGTTGTTGAAACTCATTTTGCTTCCAACACTTTAGTCATAAAGAGGCATTGGAAGTTAGACAAGCATTACAAGCAATGGTCACTGACCCTCTTTGGGAATAATGGAGGACTTCAACTTCTGATAAAGGACAAAGAATAGATTCTATCATTCTTGATGATGCATGGTGGGACAAGGTCCAATACCTTTTGCAGTTCACAAAACCAATCCTAACCATGATCAGGGTATTTGATACAGATATGCCTTGCTTGGGGGAAGTCTATGAAAACATAGATAGTATGCTGGAGAGGATACGTAAAATTATCAAGGCAAGTGAACGTGACCCCTTTGAAGTATTTTACAATGAAGTGAAAGACATAGTTACCAAAAGGTGGAACACAATGAACACACCACTACACCTTTTGGCATATGCACTGCACCCCAAATATTATCATTCCAAAATATTGTCTTTGCCTGGTAGCGCAGCTCGAAACAGAGATTCTAAAGTGGTACAGGGATATAAGACAACTTTGAGGAAAATCTATAGGGAAGTGGGAATTGCAAAGGAAGTATGTGATGAATTTGGAGCATTTGTACAATCCACTGGTATCTTTTCAGATCCACTAGCCATGGATGATCGAAGGCATATGGATCCTATTACTTGGTGGGGCTACCATGGTGGTGATAGCACTTATCTCTCAACTCTAGCCACGAGGTTGTTATCACAGGTTGGCAGTTCCTCATCAGCTAAGAGGAATTGGAGTGCATATGGCTTCATCCATTCAGTGAAGCGAAACAGATTGGGAGCAGCAAAGGCTAAGGATCTTGTATATGTTCATTACAACCTTCGCCTTCTATCACATTCTAGTCCAAAGTATAAGAAAGGTCCAAGAATGATGTGGGATGTGGAACCTGAGATATCTAACTTAAACATGACATTGAATGCCATGACTCACCTTAATCTACTTGAGGATGCTACGCAACCAATTCCTATTTTTACACCAACTTTTGACATTCCTGGTGCACCATCGTCTATTCATGATGTAAAGTTGCAATATGCAAATGATAATGATGTAAACCCATTTCAGGATTTGTAGACAGATCTACTTTATACTATCATGTTAATAAAGTGATCATCGATGAAACACTCATTTTGTATTTACTACTATCGTTTTTGTATGAGGCAAGATACATCATTGTAGCGTTCAAATTCATAAATTATCTAATAATTTTAGTCCTAATGTTGTGATTTATGAATGGTTTTGATTTTGAACATCAAAAATATTTTTTAAAAATTAAAAAAAATATTATTATAGATTTGTCTACTTGTCGTATCCCTGTCGTATCCGGATCCTGGGTTTTCAAAAATCCAATGGATCCAATCTGAATCTGAGTCCGTATCCATATCCATATCCTAGTAACTTAGCTTCTTGGTGTTTCTATTGTGATTTATTAATGCTATTTTATGTTTATGAATGATTTTCTTATAACTGTTAATGAAATAAATGTTACATGATGCTAATAATGGTTTGAAGTTGTGAAAATGAATAAGGAAATTGTTCTAGCTATGCCCTAGTAAAAAATTCAACACTAATCTTTTTTTTGGACTTCATAATTCTCAAATCTCTGCTAGATTTTTCTTTCTCAACCTCAATACTCCCAAATGTCTTAGTTTGGAATCAATGATTGCAACCCAATGCATACAATATTACTTCAAAAATGAAGACTCAAACCAAGTTCCCTTCACTAGCATTTGATGCATTACTTAATCAATCTTTGGCCAATAATCTAGTTTATCTTAAACATTCTCAACCAAATATCTCCTTTTTAATTGGTATGTGTTCATGCAACAACATCATAAAACATCCACCAAGAAGCTACTAAGTGTCTCTTGTGCTATCTTAAAGGCACCCCTCACAAGGGAATTATTTACTCAATTAGCACTGACATTCATCTCCTTGGCTTTTATAATGCCCACTAGATAGTTGATCTTGACGAGCAATGCTCTACCATAGGATACTTGTTCTCTCTTGGTTCTGGACTGGTTAGTTGGTGTTCCAATAAGCAACAAGGTGTGGGTCTCTCCTCCACTAAAGTTGAATATTCTAGTGTAGTGCATGTCGAAAGCATCTTTCCTAGATATAAATGATACCTAATCAACTAGGTCTCAGTCAATAGCCTCATTTTACCTTGTTTTATGACAATCAAAGTACCATTGAGCTTATTTGCAATCAAGTGAATCATTAGAAGTCCAAACACATTGAGATTTGGATGCACTGCATTTGTCATCTCCATGCTCAAGGACAATTTCTGTCAATCTTTGTTCCTTCTACAAAATCAACTTCTTGGTATCATCACTAAACTTCTTTCAAAGACCCCCTCACCGGTCTATGGACACATATTGATATAAGCAAGCTGCCATTGGGGGCGGAGGGAACTTGATGTATTCTAATGTCTTTTCTCCATGGCCCCTTGTTCAAACTAGGGGGGAATTGTTGAGATCATGTGGTTACTCTTCACTTGAACCCATATGTCCTTCCATTGTATTAATTATAGATTTATGGAGCTTACATATGGGTATCTAACTAACCTATTTATATACTTTCTTATTTGAAAAGATCGACTTAGTCACCTTCTTGGGGTTAACACCATACCCTAAAGGATGTATATAAATATAAATATACACTCCTCATTTGCATTGTCTAGTTCATGTGAATCCATTCATTCTTTGCCTAGAGGAACCTCTAATCACTTCACTCCACTTGTGGTATTTCACTCTATTTGTGTGGTTGATTGTTCTTGGGTGAAGACATGATATGTGAACATCTTTATTGTCATCTATATTAAGGTTGTTATAAACTTGTTGGTTCAATGATTGGGTTACGGATTGTTGAAGAGATCACCCTAGATCTACTAACATATTATAATTTCAACACCATTGTGGATAAAAAACCATGGAATACAAAGTTTCTTTCATGTCCCATGACCGCTTAATCATTATGTAGTGGGATGCAAATCTGGTTTCTCCAAACTTTAGAAGTTGGAGATTAGCAACATGCCTACAACAACCATGGAAGACAAAGTTTCCTTCATGTCCCATGACCCCTTAATCATTAAATAGTGGGATGCAAATGTAGATTCTCAAACCTTTAGAAGTGGGAGATTGGGAAGTTTCCTATACATTGGTTTTTCATGTTAGTGATTTGTAGTAAAAATATGAATTTTGTTTGCTTCATCACAAAGATTTTGCATCCATTGCACTTCAACACCAATAGATTTGAAAGAAATATTTAAACCAAGAATCACATGTGGGATCCAAGAAATATGATCATACCTAACCCAATAATGGCAATAGTTGCTTTAATAAATGTGCATTGTCTTTGATTACCTGCACAAAGTTTGAAGGACCCATGACCTCAACTGCTTCTGAAATTTTAATGTGTTTCATGTTTCCTCTTCAATTCATTCACTTCCTTTTGGGACATAGCCTTACAAAGCTGAACTTCTTTGTTAGGAATCAGAATAAAATGGGTTTTAACCCTCATATAGGAACCAGTAGAATTAATCTTGCACTTGATCCAATTACAAGGTTTTAACACTCATATATGACCCAGTAAAATTCATTTTGCACTTGATCCAATTACACAAGTTTTCCTTCTTCCCTATTTTTCTCACATGCTTCTTTGGAGTGTCAAAAGGATATTCATGTTGATTTTATTCACCATTTGTTAAAATTTACAACATAAACACCACAAGGAAATTAAATTCTCCCCACATATTGCACATAAAGATAGACACCACACTTATAGTGTAGAAACCCTCATGAAGTGGAAAACTCCACTCTAAATATTGCTTTATTCACATGTCACATGGTCAATTGTGGTGTGTTATATTGAGGGTCAGGCACTCGTTAAACAGTGATTAGCTTTCACTGTAGATTTTTTTTCCTTCTTCCCTATTTTTGTCACATACTTCCATAAAGGAGATCAACAAAATATTTCTATTGATTTCTTCATTAATTCCTATTTAAAATTTAGAATATAAATACCATAAGGAAATTAAAGTCTCCACGCATATTGCACATACACATCAACGCTTGATGCATGGTGAAAACCCTCAAGGATCGAAAACTCCAATATGAGCAACAATGCTTAATTCAATTGTCACCAGGTCTATCATGGTGAGTTACAATGGGGATCAATTCCCCGTCAAATAGTAATTATATATAGGCTAACTGTTGCATTCATTATGAACCATTAAGCCACCATAATAATGACAGGCCAATAGGACAATTAATGTCCACTAAGTCAAGAAAACATCCACCCTTAAGATTGACTTTGAGACATAACTAAAGAAAGTTGGTACAAAACATTAACGCTACTTGGAAGTGGGAGCGGAAGCAGGGAGTAGAAGTGGAAGCGGAAGCGACAATTTTTAGAAGCTTCCAGGTTGGGAGCGAATCGAGAGCGAATTTTATATAATATATATTTTTTATATATTTCGATGCATATATGTCAACAAAAGCATGTAGAATGATGAATTAGTTATAAAAAGCATAAAAACATGGATTAAGCCATATAAATAATAACCTCAATCATCTAGTAGTTATAATCTTCATCAACCACAGGTCCACAAATTACAAGTTCTCATTTATATAGCATGTAAGGGTGCACATAACCAAAATATCATGGAGAGCAATCCATCTCTGAACTGAAAATACATCAAAAAACAGACTCTAGATGGCCTCTATCATCTAAAAAAATCATGCTACAACAAATACCTACATATCATCAAAATCATTGCCTATCTTGGAATCTTTATCATTAATATCACCCTCTAAGCATAAACATAAGATAGAAAAAATGTAGCATGTCAAGTCAAGATTTTGCTTGAGTGATGGGTACATTTTTAGTAGGGTCATGGTAGAGGAGTTTGACAACCAATGTCACTAACATCAAGGTACATAGAGAGCTTAGTGCTTTTGATTAAATACGAGTTCCATACCCTACTACATGACAAAATCCAATAGAAACAATGCAATCCCCCGAATCCTGAAATCATGAAACGCTGATAAGTCTGATGAATTATGAGTGAGATCTAAAATTCTACTTTCTCCATATGAAATCCAATGAGGCCAGAACCACTCTCAAACATCCTGAGTCATTTCATGGTAATGTTAAAAATTTAAGTAAAAGGACGAATTTATCATTACCATGAATTGCATATCAATGCTAGGGCCATAGGCTTGAATTTTAGGTTGCCCCACTCAAAAATTCGTGTTTCTTTGAAAAAAATGGCATTTGAAATGTCTTTACGAATTTTTTTCGCAAAAAAAAACTAGGGAGAGCAAAAAAATTGCAGGAGCGCACTCCCAAACAGGAGCGATTCGGGAGTGCGCTCCTAGGGTCGCTACCTAAGTGCTTTTGTCTAGAGCGCACTTTGAGAGCGAGAGCGTGGGGGCAGGGCTGCTTCCCCACAACACTGCAAAGGATATTTGACCAAGTAAAAATAACATCCCAACATCCTCCCTTGATTTTCAATAGGAAAAGACATGGTACAAAAGTATTTTGCCAAAAAAACATTGCAAACCCCCTTAATGTTTAGTAGGCGAGGATACAATAATGACCAAAGCAAACAACAATAACTTAACCATGATAAGGTGCACACAAGCTCATTGCAGAGAGTTATTCAAAATTGTAGCTGCCTAGAAACAAAATAATTGGCAAAATCAACAAATAATTGCCTAACAATAAAAATATAAATGATGAGATAGAAAATTTGAGGTAGCAAATATACTTTTAAGTGACTTTTAAGTTGTAGCTACCAATTTGTTTAGAAAAAACAAAAAACAAAAATGGTTGAAATGCAATCTTTTGCAAACTGCCAAAATTTTCCAATTTTGATGTCAATGGCTCATTCTAGGGGATATTCATTGATTAATCTATGAATCCCTCACTAATCGGCAATTTTTGAAACACTAGTTAGATTGAGGAGGTGGGCTACTGGCCAAAAGTATTATACTTGAGATGGTAGCTAGGTTGACTAGTCTTTTCACTTTAGATTTAAATTGATACCACAAGGTAAGCACTGTGATATGCAACCTACTAACTGGTATAGAAACTAGGCTTGAAGACAGAGAAGAAGCACCATGAAAATCCCAAAAGAATTGATCCAACTTTGTGAATGAGGATGATGACAAGTATAATGAAGAGGTAATTGCATTATGTTTATAATGAGATGTTGGAGATGCCTCATGACCTATGAAACCAGATTCGTCCAAAACAGGCCACGTGTATGAATCCCACAAATCCGATACGATTCGATGGGAATTCGAATCCTAAAATGGGACACCATGTGTCCTAACAGGACACCATTGAATCCCGGTCGTGTCCCGTTAGGACACTTCATGTCCCGATTTTGGGATTCGAATCCCAAAAAAGTGAGGGTTTATGAGGTTTATGAGGGAGGGTTTATAAGGTTTATGAGGGTTTATGAGGTTTGCGAGGGTTTATGAGGTTTATGAGGTTTGTGAGGTTTTATGAGTGAGGGTTTATGAGGGTTTATGAGGTTTGTGAGGGTTTATGCAGATATTTGAATTTTGTATGTACTATGCATGCTATAATGTTACTAACTTACTTTGTAAACAGTAAAACTAACATCTAGATGAAGATCTATGTTTGAAATCAATGAATTTGTATCATTAATTAGAATTTTGTGTAAGAATATCTAATTTTTCATATATCTACCATATATTTTTAAATATATATATATTTTTTTAATAATATAATATATAACGAATCCTGCGTGTTCTGTTCCAGGGGGTCAATGTGTCTGAATCCGACACTCGAATCCCCGTATCCTAAGAATCTTGAATCCCCGTGTCAGGTGACTTAGCTCATGACAAGAATGACATCAAAGAGTAAGGATGGTTAAGCCCCATGGATAGGTCACAAGTTGACTAGAGGTTTTACCAACACAAGGTCTGCTTGTGCGTGCCAGGGGAAAGTGAATATTACAATTGTTGGTAGAGGAGTACAATGATAGAGACAGTGTCAAGAAAGTGAGCATATTGGGGAAGGTCATAGAGATATTCGAGAAGGTCAAGTAATTGAGCCTACTTTTATAACTCCAATATTGAAATTTGAGAGAGTAGTCAAACCCTATTCCAGAATACTTTCTACCTTAGAGGCAGTGATAGTCAGGGAATAAGTAGACATCTCCATACTTTAATCCAACTAACCCCGTGTGTGTTTCCCTAATCAACCACATGCTATTTGCAGTAGTTTCATATGTCATTAGCCCCGTGTACCTCCGAGATTGGCTCAACAAAGGAGTCAAGGCTAGCCACCTTTTCTCATGTCTAATATTTTTAGTCTCCTTAAGGCAAAGGTTGGGTTAAAATTTATAATTTATCCAAGAGATTGTTTAATTGAACGCCCATGTAACTGCAACAAGGAGGATGGTTAAATTGAAGAGGATCCTATAATAATCATTACACTACAAGAAGCCACAAAGCCTATGTGAACCTATGTGAGCCCAGAAAAGTCTTGCAAATCTCTAAGATCTTGTTGGACACCTAATCCTCTATGGGTTGGTGTGGAATGTGAACAGCCACCGGAGTCCAAGAGATGTTGGAAGATGAATCCAACAGTCATGTACAATGTACTATAAATGTATATCATGTCAATAATACATGCAATTCAATGTTCTATCATTTATGATTGTTTACATTCCATGTGATTTTAACATGGTATCAGAGCAAGCGATCTCATGCCCTGCTCATATTTGAGCCACTTGTTTTGTGGCCTCTCTGTGCATGTCAATTCTGCCATCGGTTCTACACTTATTGAATGTCCCATCAACTAAATTCTAGTTGCATTCTCTGTCATTTATGTCACAATAACTCCTATGTTCTTTGTCTATGCTTAAGGCTTTCAGGCCCCAACCTAGGCTCTTCCAACACCTGTCACCTGCCCTCTCTCTACTCGACTTGATTCCACTGAAACTCTCTTTTGCGCACTCATTATGCCTTCAACAAAATCTTGTTTGTAAAGTTATTAACCTATACTAGAGACTCTTATATACAAGTGGCATACATTTATTTTCCCCCGACTGTTTTCCTTTTCTAATGCTCAGATGGCGAACAACCAGTGAGAGAAATTAGGTATCTAAATCAATTTTTATGTCATAAATCCTCTCTGTGCCTTTCAGAAATGCCAACACTAACATTTCTATTACCCTTGCTAGGCCTGAACTCTATGCATTCTCCCATGCAAATAACACTCATATTCAGCATTTGCTAAATGTTGTCCTCTCAGTTTTTTAGTGAACGTAACAATGCTCTGTGGACAAAAATAAAACTAAGTCGAAGTTGGGAACAACTATAGCGATATAGCCTTTTTGGAGATAGTTTCATTTGAAAAGATAATGCGTGTTTTTGGCATGTTGTTTCCTTCAAGCGGTTCATTTCAATTATAGTGCACTGGAATGCTAAACGCTATTTTATATATGGTCGTTGAACTCTTCATAGTCTTCATGTGAAGATCAATTAATTTTACAACGAAATCCCAAGGAGGTGGCGATTCAAGTGTAGTCTCTTCTCATGCCTATCTGAGGAGGTGAGAAGTATGGCTCACAGATTTTTAAAACTGTGTGAATGAAGTCTCCGCTAAGGAGTCTGTGAAATCATAGTTGTTCAAATAAAGCATCGTTAACATCGTTTTGGTGGTATCGTGCTGCTGGACTAACATATATGTTGGTGAGTTTCGAATCAAGATTGAGACCAAATTGACAGAAGATCAAAGCATTATATTTCCTCAGGGATGAGAGTTCATTTCCTTTGGTAATCAAGTGTGTCTAGTTAGGGATCAAGTTCGTCTATTCATTAAGGATGAAATTATTTTGTTGAAGGTTGAATGCTTTGAGGTGGGCTGAATTCATAATTTCCTTGGCAATTAAACCAACCTACTATGGCAGCCAAGTTTATGCATATTTCTGGAGATCGAGATTGACCCCTGAAGCAAGTTGAATTTTCCCACATTGCAGGTGAATCTCTTTGGAGCTCGCTTGAATTCTTCAACCGAACTCCTTTATCTTCCTTGCAACTCCGTTCTGCAACCATACACACAAACCAAAGGGAAAGGTATGTACGAAATTTCATGAACTAGGGCTGCAGTTTGGAATTTGGTGAATTGTCCAAGCAAACCAAATTTTTGTGACACTCCATGGTATTGTAATTTGGTGATATTTACATGCTTTGAGAAGGGAGAAAAGTTGGAGATCTGGCGCTGCCCATTTGTTGTAAACTTGACTTTTATAAAAGAATTGAAGGATGGAACTTTTCAATTCTTGGTGTAACAAATCAATTGCTGAGAGCCTTCTTATTTTAAGGACTGAGATCTATCATCATTAGAAGGAGTTCTAGAGTTTCTTGTTATCATTATCTTAGAGCCATCCTTTTGGAGGCGGAACAAAATATTGTCTTGGGAAGACAAGATCAATATCATTGAAGGACAAAACTCTCCTTATCTTAGGTCGTGAAGCATCAACAATTGAAGCAGGAGGACAGACTGTTATAACAGTGGATCTAGAATTCGAAGAACACGATGTGATCTCTCTTGTGAATTGATATCAGGAGCTTGGTAGGCCCTACAGTCAGATACATTGGTAATACTAGCAATCTCTGTATATAAGTATAACAATTCCAACATTTCATCCTTGGCGGTTATTTTTTTATGAAGGCATTAATTACTATAATTTATTCATTCTTGGGAGCAGTGTTTGTGAGATTCACATGATATGTTCAATGAAAATGGCCAGAATTAATATAGTATTAGAGTTCTTAAAAACTCTAATACATTCCTCTGATCATGACACAGTCGAAATCAACAAAACCACTCTTGTTGACATTCGAACATGTCTGCAGCATACACAGGAAAAGGTACAATTTTAGGAGCTTGAATCTCAACTTCAACAAGAAGAATTATAGCAGTGGAGTCCTCATTCTGAACATATTTTTGTTCAGAACATTGAGACAGACTCCCGTCAGCAACAAGAATATAAAGTTGAGGTTGATTCACATTCAGTGCTTAGTTCAAGAGCAGATTTGCATGCAGACGCAGAAGTTCAGTCTGCACTTCCAAGCCCATCATTAGACCTTAGGAAGAGCTTGTCCATAACAAGCACAAAACTAGTCTTGGATATGACACGGATGTGTCCTTTCATATTCCAGATTACTCAAAGCCCATCCAGTTTCAGAGTGTTGGATTCCTTCATGACAGTTCACCTTCACTTGTTCCATATTTCTCTCCTCTTCCACAACAGCAACAAACCAATGTTAAATGTGACCGAGTTGGCCATATGAAAGATCATTGTTTTGATCTTCATCCATGTGAGCACTGTCATAAAACCACTCATTCTTCAAACAAATGCTTCAAAAACAAGCCCCCTGCAAGAACAAAGATTCATCTTGGATGGATCACTTCTTGGAAATGGGCTTCAACAACCAAGAAGATATTTCAGTCATATGTTAGAACTTGTTCTAGAGTATTGAATAATCTTGCAGTTGAGGTTTTTCCATCTTCTCACCTTGTATCTAATAGGGGAGGAAGTGAAGGCCATTTACAAGCTTCAAAACCACATCAAGCGAGCCTGAACCACAACTTGCCATACCAAATTCAAAGTTGTAGCCAGAGACAAGGATACCCCTGAGAATGCCTTCAGTTGGTGATGCCTCTTCAAAGAATTGGGGACACTTCCTCTAGCAGAAGACTTCAGCTTCTTGCCAGTTTTGGAAGAGTTCCCGGAATTGCATTAGGCATTCGAGAGTTGTTGGTCATCCTTAAACCATTAGGTTGAGAACTCCCTTTTCAGGTTGAGGTTCTCCATTTTTATGCGAGGTGAGACCTCCCTTTCAAGGTTGAAGGTTTCCCTCTTCAAAACATGAGGAGCACTTCCTCTAGCAGAAGACCTCAGCTTCATGCCAGATTTAGAAGAGTTTCGGAACTGCACTAAGCGTTCCAGTGTTGGTGGTCATCCTTAAACCACCCCCTTATACCAAACATTTTAGAGAGCACATTCAGCATAGTGTTGCCATGCATTTTTGCGCATTTTGTATTACAACTCTCTTCTTGGACTCATACATACCCCTTCGGATTAAGGGGGAGAATGTTGGACACCTGATCCTCTATGGGTTGGTGTGGAATGTGAACAGCCACCAAAGTCCAACAAACGTTGGAAGATGAATCCAACAATCATGTACAATGTACTATAAATGTATATCATGTCAATCATACATGCAATTCAATGTTCTATCATTTATGACTGTTTACATTCCGTGTGAGTTTAACAGATCTCTGCAAATGTATACACAAGTAATTCTATTGACACACACCTTCAAAATTTTCAACTAACTCAGTTGGATTCTAATAAACACTTCATGATGTTGTTCTATGGCCTAAATTATCTTTGATCATGTGGTGTTGTTGCATTGATTATGGAAAGTAGTTCAGGCTATTCAAGAAATGATCCAATTATAGGATAATTGATCTCAAGGTCATAATAAATGGTAAGAAAAACAAAACATGCTGCTTTTCTTGCTAAATTTTAACAAAGGCTTATATCTATAGCAACATAGTACATTTTACATAAAGCATGAGAAAGTTGATCAAGATAGTGAACTCTTCTATGCAATTAAAATTGGCATTGTATATGCACATCATAATCTACAACCTATCCAAGTTTTTGCTAGCAAACTGACCAAAAAATTGTAAGTATTTATATGGAAACAGAAAAAAAATGGCAACCATGTCAATTCAATGACCAATTAATCTATAGTTTTAGATGGAGAAAAGCTTTTTCTTTTATGTTTTTTGTCAAAAGGATATTCAAAATTTCAAACCTCTTCCAAAATTTTTGACCACAGCGATTTCTTTTTTAGATTCTTCACATGCTTTCTTTGGCTTTTTAACTCACTCCTCAAAATTGCAACGCCTTCTCCTACAAAAAAAGGTGTAAACAAGTTTGAACATCATTTCTACTAATAAAGACTATTTTCCTCCTTAATATGATGGTACTAACATTCAAAGGTAAACTCTGATAGTGCAGGCTAGATTGTAATTCATCGTCAAATTAGGAACGGCCTCAAACCAAATTAGTCGCTCCATGAAAAAATTGATGGATCATTAGACATAAAATTGTTGAGATATTTCTCAAACAGTAACAATAAAGGCAAAAGAAAACTAATTTAAATTTAGGCAAATGCCATGAATAAAAGATGGCTCCCAGAATTTAAAATGCACTTAGTAGATATCTAAATTTACTTTGGGACAGTATAAGGAAAGTCCAATTAATTCTGTTACAAAACAGAAAATCTAGATTCTATACGAAAACTTGCTATAAAATCAAATATATCTTTAACCAATATGAAGGAACTAAAAAGAAAAAAATCTAAGCCATGTCATAAGATTATGATTTCAATTAGTGCTTGAAACAACTATAGTGACATAAAAATAACATGAGAGCTTCATAGTAGTTGAAACAAAGAGAGATCACACATTACATTGATTCTATTAGGACATAGAATATTGGAGCATACCATTCAAATAGATTTATTTTTCTCCCGAGCAGGGACCTTCAATTCTAGTTAAAGACTCAAAATTTGAAAACCTCAAATTTCTCTAACGTATAATAGATTTTGCATTGGGAATTCCTTCCATTATACTTCAGCCAAAAGAAAATCACACTTGAACACATTATCAGGAGAACATAGTTCATCACAATTTAATGATCGGATGCTCTTTTTAGTAACACTAACTACATGATATGTATAATTCAGTTTATAGAGCCTTCTAGATTGTTGGAAAATACCAAACATAAAAATAATGTCATGAGCCTTAACATTTTAGAGGGCCATCAATTTATGTAATATGTTGTGGGTTAAAAAAATATTTGTTAAGTGTAGAGTCAAAATAAATAAACAAATGTCACATGAGGGGTCAAGCGAGAAGATAAGATCAAAAAAACACGAAAGCATGAAAGATACATTAAGTCATGTGAAGCACCAAAAGATATAACATCTGAGCTAGAAAGGTGCGAGTTATTGTCTATAAACATATGAAACATAAAGTAGCGTGGAGATTAAGAGAGTAGGTGAAGAGATTATGAGAGTAAGGACTTGTCATTATAAAATTGTACGTACATGTCACGAATGTAATATTTGTTCTCTTCAATCTCTGCCTTCATGTTTTGTAATTGTGTTATTGTAATTTGTATTTTTTCTCCAATGGTCCTAGAAATGTCAATGTACATTCATTCAAATTTCCCATCATGCACAAAGACCTGAGTTCAATTCAGATAAACAATGTTGCCCGTGGAACATAAATCAAATCACTGTTCCAGTCAATAAGGCAAGAAGATCAAGAGTTTAGGAACTATATATTTTCTCACAAGAGGTTAAATAAATAAATAAATATATATATATATATATATATATATATATATATAGATTCACTCTCTAAAATTATTTTCAAATATATTGGAAGTGCTTATGAAGCACCTGATTGTAGATCATGTGAGGAGCTCAAATTCATGGGCTAACTTAGAAAACATAAAAGTTCACTGAAAAATAATAAAGGGGCAGATTAGTAAACGGAAGATTAATAAGAAATGGGTGTCTTTTAAAACCTGAACGAGCATTGAAAAATGATGAGGGAACAATGGCATTTGTTCTTGTAGTTTGACATCTCTGGTAATCGAGAGAATAACAGAAGCCCAGTGATCCTGACAAAGAATAACTGTGTTGTCTTCTTTGGGTAAGTAAAAGATTTATATCACCGCCATCCATACAATAGTACATTCTCATCAGGTGGACCTGGTATCACTTGGGCTGGACTTTTAGACAAAGTGACACTTTTGCATGAATCAGATAAAGTTTGCACTGTATTAATAAAGCCTGCTACAACATACAGACTTTTTTAAAAGATTGGCAATGCCAATACCAATATGTTAAATTTCTCATATAACTGTTGAATGCTCTCAAAGATGACATGAATAAAAGAAAGATAAACAGTAGAAAGAAATATGCAAATAACTAACTGATATTCTAACTAAAAAACACAAGATTGTTGAGCCTTCAGTTCTACATTCCATCTTCCTCTTTCTACCTCAATTGTTGACTACTCTGTCTTTTATTGATGACACCTCGTCATGATTGATAATCTAATAGGTTTGCTTTGATATCATGAGATACATGTCTTGGCCACATACCATTCACAACGTAAACTCCAATATGGGCATCAGCACCCATATTTGCAAGACTCCCCACAGCCATGTTAGAATTGTGTTTAATATAGATACATTTAATAATGGTAAAAACTGAAGACATTTGTTAGCTCTTTGATTTCTCAAATCAATCAAAAATATCTCTTTGCCCCAAACCAAAGCAACACAAGGGGTAAAGTAATTGTCGGAGGGTCTATTGAAGTTGGTAAAGAAATGGAGGTTTCTTCTAGAAATAAATTCACTATATGAACCATTAACAAAAATGCATAATATGCAACTCCTGAAAAAGCAGGTGATGTTATTGCAAGACTTTAATGTTTAAATTTCATTCCCTTCCATTTTCCCATTTGTTCTTTCTATAACAAAATATTCATGTAGTTGTATGAACTCTTACCAGCTGGAAAATAAACCCTGCATATCATGGTTGGAAAAACTGCCATGTCCCTTATGAATTAATTGCCTATGGAAGGACGAAATAGCCTATCCAATCTCGTAGGCTATAGTCTTGATAAAGGGGGGAAACCCGATTATCCAATGTTTGGGACAACATTGGGTAAATCTTGGGTCGGCTAGGGCAAAAAGGACCAAATTGGAGGTGACATTTCCACCCCCTCACACTTAAGAAACCCCATGAGGGAATCTATAAATAGAGGAGAGTTGGAATCACTTTTGATCATCAATTTGGATTGAAATATCTCTGATTTTCTTGATCCTGAGGCTTTAAGGAATTTAAGACCCCTTCTTCTTGATTAGTTTCAGTGGAGGTGATCCCACCCTAGCTAATATTTTCGTCTAGTTTGGGTGGAGCTGATCCCACCCTACCTAGACAATTTTTTTTCTTTTACTGGCACAGCATATTCCTTTGGAGCAGTTATGGTCTGATTTTGACACAAATTGGAGGTTTTTGATCAGTCTGGACTCTGAGGAATTCGATGGCTCTCTAATCAAGTGCAGAGACTCATTTAAGGACAATCTGAAGTTCGCTGTAGACAGCAAGATACAGCCAGATGTAGTAAAGGCTGAGGCTTGCTTGCAAACAGCAAAAGCACAGCAAGGAGGCTCATTTTGAGATTGCAACCCGCAGACCACAGGCCGCAGGCATCCGCAGGGATGCAGTGTAAATTGGTGTTTCAGGGCACATTTTGGGAGCTGGTACTCATTCCTGAGGATATTTAGCACAGTATCATCACCCTAATTCAGTTCCTAGGCTGTTAAGGCAGTAGTATCCCAATTAACAATCTCTCTGAAGACTACAAAGTTACAAACATCTAATAGAGCAATCTGTACAAGCTCAGACTGTGTAAGCAAAGCAGTACAAAGCAACGCCATCAAAGGTTGAAGCATTATTTCACTGCAGGAAAAGCAGTTAAGGGTCTCTCATAAACAGCAAACAAGTCAGTGACAGCACAGTAGACAGTGAGTTAATATGGTAGAGCAGCAGTAGTATTAGATAGCACTAGTGTGATTTACAGTTTATTAAATCTTGGCATTGTAATTAGAACTATGTTGTGGACTATTGGTTGAGGAATCGACTATTTAGTGGGCAAGCAGCCCTAATATACTGAAGTTGTGGACAAATTATATTACTGTTAAAGATCCTTTATCTTCATGTGTTACACAGATGAATGCATATTGTTTGATGATTAGATGAATGTGCATTGTTGTGTGTGTCTTTTACTGAGTTATTGGAAACCCTAGCCAAATAAAAACCCTAAGGGCGAGAAAATTACCCTAGAATATTACAGTGGTATCAGAGCTAGCACTCCAGCCAGCCTGGAGGGGTTATTGGAAAAATGGAGCCAGCCTGGAGGGCTTTGGCAGAAATATGAAGAATATCACAAGAACCTAGAAAGAATAACTGAACAAATTGAAGCAAGGGTTAAGGCACACCCAAATGGTTTGTCATGGCTATACCCTCCTGTAAAAAATAAAAGAGATCAATCTCTTGAACTGATGGTAAGAGCATGCAGCAGAAAGCAGGCATAAGAAATTGGAACAATTTTTGGGCTAGCAGCAGGAAAGACGGATCTGATGATACCAATGGTAAGCCAAGAACAGAAAAAAAGAGTGCAGAGATAGCATCATTAAATGTGAAATATGTCATTAAAACTCCAAGTGAAAATAAAGGATGCAAGACAAGTGACTCCGAAGATTCATCAAGCACCTGAGATAGAGAATAAGAGGCACACTAGTGATGGGGTCAGACAATATATCTCCCTGGATGAAAGAGATAGGGTTCATGCTGACAGTGATGAAGTATTGGATTAGACATTATTCATTGGCAATAAATGTTCTTACATTAGATGGCTATGGTAAGACTACCCCTTCTATCAAATATGCACAGTACTATCAAAAGAAGGTTGCAGACCTTAGAACCCATAGTGATTTTGGAAGGAAAAGTGCAGAAGGCAATGCATCAGAGTGGGATTCTACAGCAGCAAATACGCATGGTGCTGCTTCAATGGTTACACCATCTACTTCTGAACCAGCAAGCATTGAAGTTGTCATCCCAAGGGGAGAAAGGATGCACCCATTGGACTTCACCACCAAAGGTCCTTCTGGATTGGGGCATGATTTTCCAAGTGCAAACAATGATGAGAAGGAAGATGCATTTTGTGCTGATGACTCTGTGATCACAGATACTGTTGATAAGTATAATGAGAGTGGTGTATATGAAAGTGAACCAAAAGTACTCGAAGTTGCTGTATGTCATAAATCAACCTACAAATAACAAGGCAGAAGTAAGTCCAACAAAGGCATTGTTAACAGATGAAAGGAATATAGCTAGTCGCTTGAGTGCAAATGTTGAGGAAAAACATTCCAATATAGGGAGTTAAGTCAGTGAAGTGCTCACTGAATCTGAGGATGTGCATGTTCAATGTCCTGTAAAAATTGCAGGAGAAAAGATAAACAGATTCGAGAAGGATACCAGTGGGAGGCACAAGCAGGAAGCTACATTATTTAAGGAAATAGACATAACCTCAATCAATTCTGAAAACATAGAAGAAGAAATCATAGAACAAGATGTCTTTGAAGACAACGTTGGTATGAAACAACCATCCAAGAATTTAAAATTTTAAAACCAACCCCAACAGTGAAGTTCAAGCTGATGAAGAATGTAGGAAAAAGTATACCTTGATTTCATACAGTGTTCAAAAGAAATAGCATACCACTTATTAATGATAAAAGCTTAGAATTGTATAATTCATAAATCACTAAAGGGTATCAGGACTCCATTGTTGAATAGTTTTCCAAGAATGAAGCTCAGGATGCTCAAGAAATTGTCACCTAAAACCACAATAACAAAGCTCAAGAGGCTATGCCAAGTAAAACTCCAGCCACATTTGGAATCAATGCTAATTGTTTTCAAAATATGTCAGTCAACAAAGGTCGAAGGCAAGAAGTGCCCCTTTTCAGTCTGATTGAAGGACTGCCAGCTAAGAAACTATACCATGAATGGCTGTCACCAAATGAGGGGCCCTCTTCACATGAACCAAATATATCAACACTGGGTAATGAAGCAATTTGTAACTATTCTGAGATGGAAGACAGAGGAAATCATCCCTCAGAAAGATATGGGTCAGGAAAAAAAATTGAGCACGACACAGATATCAAGCTTTCAGTCCAAAAGAGATTTACCAGATAAAGCCTCAACAGAATATGATTGTAAACAAACACAAGATGAGCAAGTCATAGTGAATCCAGCAGGTTGGTTGGTTCAACAACATGGGAACCTTTCAGAGGCCAGGGTTGACAACTATGAGCACCATAATACCAGGGACGTTCTGAAAACTTTTGAGGACGTCAGACCTAACTATGGTGGTGTACCCGAATTGGGGATGGGGATGGCTACACCACGGAATTATGATCATGGTCAATCAGATGCAAGCATGAGACCAAGTAAAGGTCACTGTTTGAAGCCCAAATCATGTAAGAGGAAACTTTAAGGAACTTGTGGCCTGCATCTGAGGGGCTGAAAAACTAATGAACCACCAAATACAGTGCTTACAGCCAGGGCTCCAGGAAAACCCTTGGATGGAAACCAAAAAGGTGCATTATACTATGAAATTCTTCGCAAGATTTAATAGGAAGAAAAGAAAGATCCTTCTAACCTGTCCATACAGTCCAAAATCAATACTACTACCACAATAAATCATACTGGACTCAGACGCAGATTAAAAGAAATTGATGAGAAGGTATACCAGATATAAAACAGAATTAGGCACGAGGGTATTTTTTACAGGAAGGAAAGATGTTGATGTATGATATGAAAGGGTCACTTGGCCAAATTCAAGAACGTAGGCAAATTTTGGATCAAGGATTGGATTCCTTGAAGACATGGATCTTTCAAACAGAGGAGAATGTGCAGCCCATTAAGAAAAAATTGGGGGCCTTGAACGGTGGTTTAAGGCAATTGCAGGATCAATATCCTATTACGGATTCTATTAGCTTGAACGGTCCTAATGGTTAACAGCATGTGTTTCCTCCTAAGAGGTCACAGGTTCAAAATCAGAGAGGAGTAGAGTATGTAGACTTAGCAGTCAAATAGCTGTGCAGAGGTGGGTCCCTTGTCCCACAAGCAAGGGGGTCTCATACACCAATTTGGTGTCAGGCTTGGCCCTGACCTTAAAATTGGATAACAATAATAAAAATTAAAAACCTCAGAGGCAAGGGAAATATGAACCCCAGCTAGTTGGTAAAGAATGTGACAGTGAACAAACTGTGGGAATAAGAAGAATGGCGGATGTTGTAGAGATTGAGGAGGAGTTTTCATTCTTGAAGGGCAGATTTTACAGCACCCAGATTGACCATTGCTTGAGGACAAGCAATTTCAAGAAGAGGGGATTATCATGTCCCCTGTGAATTAATTCCCTACGGAAGGACGAAATAGCCTATCCAACCCTTTAGGCTATAGTCTTGTTGAAGGGGGGAGGGGGGCAGAACCCAATTATCCAATGTTTGGGGCAACATTGGGTAAATCATGGGTCGTCTGGGGCAAAAAGGACCAAATTGGGGGTGACATTTGCAACCCCTCACACTTAAGAAACCCCATGAGGGAATCTATAAATAGAGGAGAGTTGGAATCACTTTTGATCATCAATTTGGATTGAAATATCTCTGATTTTCTTGAGCCTGGGGCTCTGAGGGTTTTAAAGACCCCTTCAAGATTAGTTTCAGTGGAGGTGATCCCACTGTAGCTAATCCTTTTGTCTATTTTCAGTGGAGATACTCCCACCCTACCCAGACACCTCTCTTTCTTGTTCTAGAACAGCATATTCCTTTGGAGCAGTTATGGTCTGATTTTGGCACAAATTGGAGGTTCTGGATCAATCTGACGAATTCGGTGGCTCTCTGATCAAGTGCAAAGACCAGTTTAAGGACAATCTAAAGTTCATTGTAGACAGCAAGATACAGCAAGGTGCAGTAAAGGCTGAGGCTTGTTTGCGAACAGCAAAGGCGCAACAAGAAGGCTCGTTTTGAGATTGCAGCCTGCAGACCGCAGGCAGCCACAGGGCCAAAGTGTAAATTGGTGTTTCAGGGCACATTTTGAGAGCCAGTACCCATTCCTGAGGATATTTAGCACGGCATCATCACCCTAATTCAGTCCCTTGGCTGTTAAGGCAGCAGTATCCCAATTAGCAATCTCTCTGAAGACTGCAGACATCTAATAGAGCAATATATCCATACAATCCTGGACTATGTAAGCAGAGCAGTACAAACCAATGGCATCAGAGGTTGAAGCATTATTCACTGCAGGAAAAGCGGTTAAGGGTCTGTCATAAACATCAAACAAGTCGGTGATAACACGGTAGACAGTGAATTAATTTGGTAGAGCAATAGTAGTATTGGATAGTACTAGTGTGATTTACAATTTACTAAATCTTGTCATTGTAATCAGAACTATACTGTGAACTACTAGTCGAGGGATCTACTGTTTATTGCGCAATCAGCCCTAATCAACTGAAGTTGTCGGCGAATTATATTACTGTTAAAACATATAACTGTTTCATTTTCTTTTAGCTGCATCAATTAAGAGACAAAGATGTTCTATACAAAAAGTTATATCGTAAAAACTCTTGTACAATCTTCTTGAGCACCAACAAATAGCCTCTGGGATCATCTTTACAAATCCATTACAGCAGCAGGTTATCATAAGCAATAGAATATGTGTGCACCTCCCACTTACTACCATCCAGCCATGGGTTGAACACCTTAATTAAGAGTAAACTTCTATCCAAACTGACAAGCCAATTTTCTACAAAATCTCAAAGATGACAGATATATGACAGTATGCATATTGAAAAATAAACAACTAGATTATCAGATTTAGGGTTAAAAACAACAATGGTGATGCAACTACCGGAAGGCCCCTTTCAAACCAGAAACTTATGAGTGTTAATGAACACTCTCAAGATTTTATCTAGGTGAAAATGCCCAAAACATAACCATCTTGGACAGTTCATCCCTATGCATCACAAGTAAACTGTAAGGAAAAAACAGAAATAACAGAGACTTTCCTAAATTTTGGAACAAATAAACATGTGAAAGAATAATAATGGATGGAGTGAAAATCATATAGTTCGAACTGTCCTCTGAGCTAACTGAGGCCTAGAAACACCCTTGTAGGATACTATTTTGCTGGTACGCTGTCAGGTATCATATTGACCAAGGATGATTCTTGTAAAACCATTTGAATGTTGGCATGAACCTAAAGGAGTCTGTTACAAGATATAATTTGTTGATAAGCTGTTGGGTATCATACTGATTAACATCAATTTCTTGCTGCCCCACTGCAATGTAGGTATCATGCCCTAACAATAGGCCAATGTTCAAATGGCCATAACATTTTTATAAGATGTCCCCTCCAAACCCATGGCCACTGGCCACAGATGTCAAAAGCATAACAAGGCCTAGGCATGGGCATGCAACAAACCAACATAGAAAAATTGTTTCTTGCTCCAGAAAAACTATTTGATCCATAAGACTTCATATATGTTAAAGTCAACCCCTGGTTGAAGAGAAATTGACTCATGAGCCCGGTTAAATGAGTCATAACTTTTAGGCACTGTTACCGCAAAATCTAGCAGGACTTTGAGAGGGGTACCCTACAAGGCTATCACTAGACCAAGTGACAATAATTGGGTAATGGCCCACTGTCACCATAGCCAAAACCCCCTGAGCTTTATGAATTTTCACCGATGGGAGGAGTCCCAATATAAAGTCACCTATAAGAGATATTCTAGGAATAAAGGTATTAGGATGAACAATAGGCTTCTAAGGGAAAGGCTCGGCTTGAATACAAGGCTCCAATGAACGAATGAACTTAATTCGCTTTCCTTAGAAAGGCTGGATTTGTACATACAAGACCTAGGGCTTGATTAGTGAGCTGAAACTTGAGAGTTGGGATGGCCAAAGGTCAAGGTATAGAGAAAGGATTTCCCACAATTTTCTCAGCAAGGCTATGGCACATGAAAGTTGAAACCCTCAACAAGCCCCCAAGTTGAAGCTAAAGTCAAACTAGGGTTTTACCCTAGGGAAAACAATGTGGACAAAATTGGAATGAACGCCTACCAAAGTGAGTGATTTTGTGGCAACCACCCTACCCTTGATATTTAGACTTTCCAATAGCCCAAACTTGTCTTCCTAGCCAATTGGTACTAGGCCCTAGGCGTTCGCTTGGCCTTAAAAGGGTCGAATTAGGCAAAGAAGAAAGAGAAAAATTTATGCATGAATTTTGACTTGATCACCAACAAAGGATGGTCAATACCTATTCCTAGGGTTAATGGAGTCTATGGGCTATTTAAGTTGGCAAAAACTTGCAAAGGAGTAAGGATGTTTTAATGCCCTAGCATCAAAACCCTAGCTATTACCTTTGTGAGGGATTGAAAGGCACTTGGAAGAGCAAATGTAAGATCACCAAGGGGATTGTCATTCACATATCATACTATGAGTAATGCATGCAATAATATGACTCAACTTTCAACAAATTGATATTTAACAAAATTAGGGCACACGATTTAACCTAGATCACGAATTTATTCCATACATTAGACATGAAATCAGAAATTTTCACTAAAAGAGCACTTATAAGATAATATGCAATGAACAATCCAAGATAACTTCTCCAAAGACAAGACAATAGCTCCAAGACAAATTTCACTCCATAGATCACATCTTTCCAATAGGAAAAGACGTTGAAATACTCAAAAAGAGAGGGTGAGTTCACAAGTGATGACAATGAGAGATACAATTCCTCTCCTCTATTTATATGAGGAGGAATAGTTCCTAATCAGCCTAAAAGCCCATAGGAAAATAAGTAAAATCATAATGATGCATCGGGTTACACGCCAACCCACTAGCTTGGACAAAAATCAAATAATTAGTTGCCACATGTAAGCCATAAGGCCTACAAAAGGTTGATGTCATCCATGCGCAAAGCTCCATTGGGCATGTGTTAAGGCTCCAAGGTGCCATGAGTGATGTAGAAACCTCCTAAGATCATGATGTGAGGGTTAGCCCTCAAATCTCTGTCCAAAGCCCTCTATGGACCCCAAAATCCAGTTTTAGGCACCAGAGGTGGTCTCTTGGGTCTCCAACTTCTCAAAATGCCCATCTCTACGCCAACTTTGAGGACTTTCCAGGGGCTACTAGCCCTCCCAAGTCTCTGAAGATGAGACCATTCTCATCTAGGTTCTAGATCAGCTGCCATCTCTCAGATAGTTCTAAGGCAGGCCTAGGGGTTGTAACACACCCCACTTACCCCAATGAGATGGCTGTTGATAATCCAATTCCTCTTATGTTGTTAGAAGAATGGGATAAAAAAATTCCATATATATTTTTTTCCT
>APFE030634157.1:13659-39936 GCA_000404065.3 Pinus taeda | reverse complement strand
AAAATATATAAGGAAATTTTGTAACGCATTCTCCTAACAGCATAAGAGGAATTGGAATTTCTGTATTTAAGCTTTTGTGATCCATAATGAATTAAACAAAGTCTTTTGGTAGAAATACATGAGAGAATTTTTGGCCGACACATTTCGAGCCAACAAGTGTGGTTCATCATCAGGAATTGGATTATCAGTAGCCATCATGTTGGGGTAAGTGGGGTGTGTTACAGGGGCATGCTGGTCTAGGTGCATCATCCCGAAGAATCATCAAATGTAGTGCAAAGTGGCAAAATGTCCTTTGTGGAGAAGGCATCCAAGGGTAAGTGTGATGTGTTGCTACTACTTGGAGACCCAAGGTTCTCAAAGCTTCACCTATGGGTGGCAATATACTTCTCTAGGGTCTGGGTACCCATGGGTAAGGTGCCCAAGTCATGGGTTGCAAAACCACCAGACAATAACAACATAAAGTCTAGTGAAAGCAACCAGTGATCTAGGACAATAATCATTTTTGCATCTAAGTGAACCATGCTTGAATGTAAAGGGTTATTTAATACTTCAAACAAGGATTCCTTTCCCAAATCAGGGCCTTGATCTCGCAATGGTGTTTCCTACCTGCGCAAGAGTGGCTAAAGGACAACACTATTAGGTGTTTCCATCCCCCAAAGGAAAGTAACATCTTCTCGATCCACCCTTAAATTGATAGTTGTTAGTGAATAATGATGGTAATAGAAGGGAGAAGACATCATGGCCAAGTGCCATGGGCAAAGGGACAAGCATGATGGGGATCCACATCTTGAGTGTATAGTTGTGAAGAGGGAGCAATCATAGATGCATGAGTTACCAACTCAACCTTTGTTTTCCCGCCCCTCTTGTGCACCTTTTACTTTTGCTTGATTTTTCTTTGTATTACTGCTCGTAGTTCAAAGGATTAGAGCTTGTTTTGTATGACATATAGCAGTTGTATGACCCATCAATCATGAGGCAGCTCATTGCCCATCAGTGTTGGGACATGCAAGGGTTCCTTTTATGATGTATAGGAGCAACATGCGCTCAAAAACCAGGTGATGGCCATAATGAGTGAGGTAGAGTTCGTGCTAGGCTTTTTCCACATGCTAATGTGTATATACTGGCCATCTTTTGCATTTTGATATTCTTTCTTTTTATTTTGCTTGTGGCCATTATATGCTCTTTCATTTTCTTCTAGTTTCATCAACCTCCCACAACAAAGTTCCAAGCCCTACCTAGGTATGTGGATGTATGGTTGCCAAATCCCAGAGAACCAATGGTCAATTGAACCCGAAGAATGGAGGTGGAACATGGGGCTTATAATGTAAGATGGAAAGTGGTATGTATGAAATAGAGATAGATGGAACACGCTATCTCAATCAAGGTTTCCCATGTAATGCCCCTCCCATACCCATTGTGCCATTAGGGGAGGTCCCACTAGACTAGAATCAAAGATTAACCCCCCATTTAAGGTGAGGGAACAAGATCGAGATCAACTCCCCTCCTTCCAAGTCACCCCATAATCCATATCAAAATCCCAAATACAAACAAGCATAAGCACCCAATTGCAAAATGAATAAAGTAACTTTCGATTGGAAGCCCACCTTCATCCATGTGCTCTTGCCAGATGGGTGACAAGGTATATGACTAATGTAGGTGACGGAGATATAATGGCACATCATCGGCTAGTGGTGGTTGTCTATTGAGAAATCAATATTAAAGTAGATTTCTCTTACTTGATAATTACTTGTGCATGTTGTCAGCGTTTTATTACTTATATTATCTTTACTTCATCAAGCAATTACCAAAAATTACAAAATATGAAGATCACGAGAGACAAAGAACAAAAAGACTTAGCTCCAAGGGAGGGCAAAACCCCAAAGGGGGGAAACCCAAACAAATCCTCTTCTTATAGAATCAGTTCAAAGTGAGATATCCAAGACCCAAAAAACCAAGACCAAGACTGCCATAAAAGCCAAACAAAAGCCCCAAGTCAGCCCTCCTTCAAGTCTTCCTCAACCAAGTCAAATTGAACAAAGTCAACGCTGGTCAACACTCTCAAAATCTGGTCAAACTCTGAAATCTTTGGACCTACAGTAGTTCCAAAAATTTCTGCCCTGTTGCAGCCCTGCAATTTCGCACGTGTGAACAGAATAGGGTAGAAAAAGATGATTTTCTCTTCCTTTGACCTTCGTTTTCTCTTCTTTGACTCTCACTCACTTTCCTTTGACTCTCGCTGGTCTAGTTTCTCTTTCTTGCACAGAAATCGATGTGATGAATTAGTGTTCAAATGAGGTCAAATTGCACTGTATTTATAGCTGTCCAGGAGATCGAATAGGTGCCTTTCTAGGCCAACTTGTCCAAGAGAGCCCACTTGGTCTGTGGATGACAAATTGACTCTTTTTTATTCAAAATAAATAATTTTTCTTTTTCATACAAACAGTCCAAATCGGACTTTGTCTCATGACAATTTTCTTTTGACTCAAATAACCCTAAAAGCGTGAAGAACATGCTTTGACTAGAAAATAAAATAATAATAATTTATTTTCCTTCTTTTGTTTTTACATGAAATACATATTGATACACGTAAAATGATAATTATGAAGACCGAACCTAGTTATATTTTCAACACCATCAAGGGTTGCTGGCTGGCCAGCTGGATCCAAAGTGTGGGAGAAACCCGGTTTTGGTGGGTAACGGACACTACAATGCTCTCAAAGAGATCGTGCAAGAAAACTATGAGAAAGAATGTTTGGAACAACAGTACCAGGTCAACTGCAAAACCTTTGACAGACTGCTAGTGAAACTAACCACATTATGGAATTCCTGCAGAACCAGCCATATCAGACCACATACTAACTGGCCATTGGTTATTTTTCAACAGCGACTATGTTATCTTTATGTACTGCACCTTCTAGACTAATGTGGAAGTTCTTGAATAAAATAGCTGTGCTGTCTTTTTCTTTTAATAAACAGATTCTGTGAATTCTGAAGAATAATAGAAGAAAGTTTGGATGTCAATATCACACTTCTTTAAAGCAAATTCTTGTTATATTCTAGAATCACTTCCAATCCACTTTAGAAATCAGATTTGCACCTCTTTGATGCCCATTTGATGATTCCTCCTCCTGAAGCTTCCTTCGATAATCTTGATCGAGTCTATCCAACGCATGCAATTCATGATACAATTCCTGCAGACCATAGCTACAAAATTATTCATCTAGAGTTTCATGTCCACGCCAAATAACTTGATTAAATGATCAAAGTACAGACCATAGAAAAGCATTTCCAACGGTTATGGAATATTCATAAACCACAGCAGCATGTGCAATTTAGTTCAACCAGAAGAAAAAAACCGAAAAAACAAACAGAGCTGCTTTGTTCAGTGACAAAACATCACAATAAAGAAACCGAAACACTTTGTCATGAATGCCTCAAATGGGATGTGTTATTAATGACGATAACATTAGTCAAGAATAAAATTTCAATAATCCTAATTGTTCTCCCATTGTCAAGTGATCAAAATACCTAGAGAGATCCAACTGGCTACACAACAGACTATGATGAGAATAACAAGTGGGCAACCCCAGCTGGAAGGTTAAAACATCCAAAGATCCAAGCAGCCTCTATTCTTCTATCCCAACAAGATGAGAATTACAAAATCGAGCGTTCAGCTCAGACAGGCAGAGGCCAAAACCAAAACACATCAAAAATAATAATGGTAGACTAAAGCTGCCCAACAGACTTGGGACTAATACCAAGGAGCGAGAAGCTTCACACGATAAACGAAGGTTTCATTCTCACCAGCTTTCCAACAACCTTGAGGTAGGTATGGCAAAGAGAGGGCTCAAACATATGGCGATGTCTGGTGCAAACCCAGTCAAGGTGGAGTAGCCATTCATTTTGTGCAATTGTGTCCATGTAACCATATTAAGGAACTAAACCCACTCCCATGATCTCCTTCATGCCGGACAATGCAATATAAAACCCAAGACTTGGGAGTAATGATGGGGTGTGATCATAGTTATCAAAAGTGGTCAATTCATACCATTTAGAGCCAAAACAGGCACAAACCAGCCCACCAAACAGGTTTTGGTCCAGTTCTTACCCGAACCAGTCCAACTGGCTGGTTCAATCTCAAATAGGTCAATTCCATACAACCCTGAACCACATGCCAATACCCCTGAAAATCATACAAAGAATTTGTATTTTAATTTTAATATTAATTCTTGAAGTTGATGGTGACATTTAAGGTTACTTGCATTTACTTTAATACAAGTAACGTAAATGCCAACATTTGTCAGTAACTCAAATTTTAACATTAGAAGTTAAAGTGGGACACTCATTTCAGGATGATTGGTGAATGACACAGAGCCAATGGGCCTCACAATAAGAAAATAGAAACTGGGGTGATTTCAGCTTTTAACACACTCAATTGCTTTTTCAGCATTTCAACGTATATGAACATAGGATGTTGTGCCTCTTCCTCCTACAACCTAACCATTGGGAACTATGGCATTCTAAAATTGAAACAGAGTAGAAATAAGTTACTGACTGGTGGCAATTGATTGAAACCTATATGTTTCCTAATGGTGCCAACTAATTTAAAACATCAAACAACCACAGATGTTAAATCCGTTAACCAGGAGAAAGGAAACTTCAGATTCCTGGACTCAAACAAGTTATCTTAATGGGCTCGACTTCAGGCCAGCTATGTGTTCATTTGTTAGACATTAATAAAATTATCTTATCTTATCTTAACTCTTAGCCAAGCTGTCTCAACCCCACCCACTCCCCAAGGACATCATTTGCTACTGCGTTGGCCCCTTGATAGTTATCAATAATTCCGATGAGGATCATTCTCCGCAGCCCCTCACTTCTACTCCAGCTCCAGAAAATCTTGAAATCCTATCATCCATTTAGAATTTTAGCGTTAAGGCTTGGGTGTACTTGCACTTTCTTTTGTATCTTCTTTAGGCTATAGATTTTGCTCTTAGCCAGACATAATTCTTTAACTTTCTTCTTTTAGCACCAACTGAGGATTTGCTTTCACACACCCACAATGTATTTACAAATTACAATACATGTACCTTTTAGTCCCATCAACTTACTTTTGTGGTCATTTGTTGAACATCAACAAAAATATTTTATTTAATTATCTTACCTCAGAACTTTAATTTTATGCATCTCCAAGCTTTAATTATATGTATCTCAGAACTTAAATCTCGATATCTTTTTGCTATTTGCACCCTTATGTGCAGTATAACTTTTGCATATTTGGTATCCAATAGGTTGGATTTGCATTGATGTGCATGAACATATATTTTTGATTAAAGTTTGAATATTGTGTATTTTTTTATTCTATGGGTTTTTCAAGCAAATACAGTCCAGTTCATAATTTTGGGGTAAAATGGCTCTAGTCCAAATCTAATTCTTACAACTTTGGTATAATTATCAGAGTCCAGTTTCTAAGCAACTGATTCAGACCATTTAGAGCCAAATTTGGCTCAGGCTGACCCCTTTGAACTAGTTTTAAAACAATTCACATCTAAACTGGTCCAATGGCCCATTTAGTACTAAGTACAGCTCCAACCAGTGTGCCAATAACCCCTTAGAAACACCAAAAAAAGAAGTACTTTACTTATATTTTACTTTTAAGTCAAGGTAAATGTGAATAGTTCAAGGGGTAGCTCAACTGGTTGTCACCAATGTTGCTGGGAAGTTCGTGACTTTCATGCTGACAAATGCTCAGTTGGAATGCCCCTGGATATGCCCTACTCTACAATGATGGGTTAATTAGGGAGGCCATCCATGAATGTGGGAAAGCATCCCTTGGGTTTCCTTGCAAGGTTTTCCATGGGAAAAAAATGTAAATGTCAATATTAACTTAAATTAACATTAAAAATAAAGTGGGACTCCCAATGAGAATTTTGCATATGTGGTGTATATTGGTTTGAATTTGCTTTATTGATGTAAGTCAATAATTTTTTTAATTAAAATCTAAATATTTTGTGTTTTTTATTCAACTGTTTTTATACAAGTTTTTCATCTGGTTTGAGTCCAGTTCTTAATTTTGGGGCACAATGGTTCCAACTTTGATAACTTATGCAAAGACGACAGACCAAGGTTCGACAGGTAATTTCAGCAACCTTGAGGTAGCCATGGAGGCACGTGGAATTAGAGGTTGAACTTATGGCATTACATGGCACAAGTCAGTCATACCACAATAATTATATAAAAAGGTGCAGGCTCACTCGGTTATACAGTGTGAAATTTCCACGAATGCACCAACTGAAGTTTAATCTTCTAACTAATAGTAGTTTATTTGTTTGTGGCAAATAACGATTAAATCACTAATGCATTCTTCACAATAAAAACGTTGCAGAAATATAAAATGCAGAACTGAGAAATAGATGCACACACAAAATAAAAATGACACAAATATTTTGGATTAAACACCCCTGGAAAAATCCCGAAGGGAAAACCAGTGCAGCAGATGAGGGTTTATTTTATTATGCAGCAATTTGAGAATTATTACAATTGGATGCCCAACAGGCTATCCTCCAGCGAATATAGATCACCATTAGCAAAATATACTGGAGATATCAGATCTCTTCTGCAAACCAACTCGGCCTCTATCCAACCAATTGCACTCCCTGTTGGCTACTCACACCTCTGCCCAGAATGTGCTCTGGTGGCTCTGGATCCACTCGAACTGCCTGGTAACTGGCTCTAACTGAAGCATCCTGCCTCCCACTCGCACTACCTTCCGGAAATAGATCCGGCCTTCAGCTATTGATTTGTGGCTCTTCCGGCAACTCGCATTGGAGTTTCTAGCTATTTGCATTACTTGTACGGCCTCGTCTGCAAATGAATTCTGCCTCCCTTTTCCTGTGACTTTGGCACTGAAAAATATACTGGGAATCTCTCCCTTGGAACTCTACTCAAATCAATATTACTCCCTCTTCCAATGCTCTTTCCCTGGCTCAAATTGTGCCCTTGCTGAAGACTACAAACTAGGTAGCTCAATCTACTTCTCACAACTGATCACACTTATTAGAAAATGCAAAGTGGCAGCTATTAATTCTTATTTTCCTTAACCTTAATATTTTCTTGTGAACTTTGTTAATCTTCTTTATGTTATTTAGTTAGATCTTTTCATCAAACAAATATCAAGAATGAAACAGCAGCAAAGAGGACACAGAAATTAGGCTCTCAGCCAGGGAAAAACCCCTCCAAGGCAAAAAACTGAAAAACTCTTCTCTTCTTATAGAATCTGTTTCAGATGAGACACAAAGACACGTAGCCTAGACCAAGTCCTTCTCCAAGCACCAACTCAACCCTTTAACAAATCCTTCCTTGATTCTGCACCAGCCAGCTTCAGCCCGCAACTTCGACCTGCCAGCTTCAATACTGAAACTCGTCTCCCAACTTCAACCCTATAGATTTGACCTTGTAGCTGCTACAAAAACCCTAACTCAGCTTCCTTTTAAGCCCATCCTAGAGCAAGACAGATCCTCCTAAGGTCAACAAGGTCAAGATAGAGTATTCTTCCTTCCAGCGACAAGATAGTATTCTTCCTTCCAGCTACAAGATAGTGCACTTCGTCCTACTGCAACTCAGAACTCCAACTTTGGCCTTCTTTTGCAGCACCAAAAGCCCTAGATCTTCGCACGTGTGAGAGAGATAGAGCCCAAAACAGAGAATTTTGCTTCTTTCTTGGATTCTTCTTACTTCCCAGACCTTCACTCTTCTAGCGTAAGTGAGTGAATATCAAACTTGTGAGTGAGTGATTCCCAAATGAGGTCGAACTACTCCTTTATGTAGCCTTTCCAAGGGGTCAAATCCCCTCCTTTAGGTTGACTTGAAGGTGTCAGGGCCGACTTGTACTTTTGGAGTTTCCAAGACTTTCTAGACTCAAAAATAAATTATTTTCAGGGCTGACTTGTACATATTGAAATGAGTACAACAAGAATTATGAAGACCGAAACTAGTTACATTTTCAACAACACTGATGTTATCTCCAAGCCCTTCTACCTACTCTTATAATCTTTCGCTGAAGTCTCACTAGCCATGATTTAATCTCCATCGACGGCTAAGATCAATTAGACTTCATTAATAGAAGTCTCTAGAGCAATCTCCAACATCCTTAAATAATTAAGTTTAATTTACCACTTTTCCTAAGTTGGACTTGGGAAATATTTTAATCATAGTAAATTAATTTAATTAAGGTGTTTCCCAAGCTTATCTCACGAAACCTTTTCTGGGTTTTGCAGATCTAGTGTTCCTTAGCCTCTTAGCATCATCTAAGACTAAAACACTTATCTAATGCTACCATATCCATCAAAAATTAACACACAGTTCCCTTCCCCCAAGGTGATCACATCCATGGTCAATTAAATGATGATGACATTACGTCAAGTAGGGTAACCACCATCTTTATTGCATACTAGCATTGTAACTTTTTTGTTTGGTCCTCTTTGGGTACTCCTCTGGAATGTGATTTCCACAAGGGGCCTTATCCTCCCAACGAGACACATAACAATGTTGAGAGGTCACTCCCACTTCATATGTTTGTCATTCTACATCAATATTAAAGCACAAAACGCACAGATCAAGCTGGGGTTTTGCCTGCCTCATCTGTGATCATCTCCAATGTAGGGTGTTTTTACTAGCTACAAATGTGCATTCTTGATATGTGTGGCTCCAAATTCAATTGGGCTCACTCCCCTTTGGGATGTTTGCATTGTGGTTTGTTATTTCCCCCATGTCATCAAACATTGTGGTTCACATTCAGGGAAGCCCCTTGAACAATATCCAAAGATTCCTTAATATGCATCTTTTGGGGATTTCAATATCCGCACATGGACATCAAGGAAACTAAATCATGATCTGACCAAGGATGCACTATGCCCTTATAAGGTGGACCTAGACACTATTGCTTTACAAAGGTTTTAAATGGATATAGTCAACCCTATCATAGCATATGACAAGTACCACCAAATAGATGAATCCCATAGTCTCTTTATTCTCAATGGGCTCTACAACTACCTGAGCTCCAACAAGTTTACTGGTTACCCCCATATTGGTCGAGCTAATATAGTTATTTATGTTTTAACCAACCAAACCTTGAGTCCCCATATCTAGAAACCCTTTGTTTCCCACAAACTTCACATAGCTAACCATGCTTACCTTCTTGAATGCCCCCCTTCCCCACCTCCCCCTCCTAAAACCAAAGGATGACCCACCTATCACAATTCATTTTGACATCGAGTATGTTTATAACTATGTCGATTGCCTTTCCAAACTTATCATACTTTTCTCCCCTCGTTATTTCCATTGTTAAATACAAGTTATCATAGATCCTTCTAGAAGTTGCCCCAGATTCTCACCCTCACAACATCCACCACAACAAACATGTCCACCCCCAAGTAAATGTCCCATGGACCACTAATATGATGTGGAATGTAAGGCTATGTATAGGTGCCTCCACTTCGTTCTCACCCATAGCCTGTCCTTTATTTTGTATGCACATAGAGAGTAACGGTGTCTCCTCTAATGCATGAAACGAGAATTTCCTCTTTGATGAAATGTGATATTAGCTCAATCCTCCACACCTCCCTAAAAAAAAATTGCATACACTCCTCCCTAAGAAGCCCCTCAAACATTGATTACTATTCCTAGATCTCTCATGCCACCTTCTTCTCTAAGGTACTAGCTCAACCAACAATTTGTGTGCCCTCATCAACTACTTCATGTCACCTTTTTACCCCAGAGGAAATTAAAAGAGCTATCTAGACTTTGTGTACTAGTGGAGCAAAGGATGGGGAAGATCTTCAAGCTAAATTTCTCATGTATGGTGTTATCTCTCTTGCATTTTATATAGCTGACCATTTTAAAAATGCAGTTTGTGTAATCTTACCTTGTTCCTAGTCACAACTTGTCATCTACCTTATTTTAAAATTAGGTGACAACTTTCATCTGAACAATTACAAGACTAGTGTGATTGAACATACATTTGCTAAGGCTTATAATATGGTATTGAGCATGTGAGTTTTTAAACATCTAAAGCAATCTTACATCTAAGGACAAAGCATGTACCAAAAGGGACTACAGAATGATCGATTGCATCTTAACAATATGTAAAAGTATCCAAGAAGCTAGATAGTGATCCTTAAAATTCATTTAATTTTTTTGTAGAGTTCTTGAAGGCCTTTGACTTTGTTCTAAGACAAGACATTTTATGTTTCAAAGATTAAGGGATGTTAGGATATATAAGCCTTTCATTATTGTTACAATAAGGTTTTATGATACAAGTATAGGTCAACTTCAAATGACACAAGCATAGGTCAACTTCAAATAGCTATGGGATTTTCTAACCTCAACAAGAGTACCATTAGGGCTAAGTGAAGATGCCCTCTCTTGACATTACTTGAGATCTACATTGATGAGTTGGAGAAATATCCTATGGAAAACACACATATTGATGATGTTTCCTTTTACAACATATTTTGATTACATTACTCCTATTTGCAAGAAATGTTGTCCTCTTAGCATCCCTCCCCCAACCACAAAGGTCTTCAAAAGCAACTCAATGCCCTAAGTTCTAACCAGCTTGGTGGTGAGGCTTAGCAAAAATGACATTATGATCTTTAACACCTCCAAGAACCCTCATTATATTTTCACTTCTTCCAAGGCAAGGAAATGGAGATCACTAAAACATATACATACTTGGGGTCCAATTTATCGGTCTAGTTTCAACTCAAGGCTTCTTTTGCAACCCTAACTCGGTAAGGCGTGTGTGTCTCTTTCTATACTCTAGCACCAATGGTCTATGTTGCACTTTTAGGACATATATCTTGAAGACAGATCAATTCAACACAAGTATCAAACCCAAAGTGTTTTATGAATATGCGATTTGGGTCTCGATTTGCTGCCTATTGATTGGGCATGAATGTAGAAAGCCCAATGTATCATGTTTCAAGTATGATCCCTTGTAAACAAATAATTTCTCATGTCATGATACAAGTTAAATTTGGCATCCATCCCTTATGCCCAAAAGGCATTTTAAGCTTGTCTCTTTCTTCACAAGATATGCACTATAAAAGACTTAGAAACAAGATGGTACATAAGATAATATAATTTCATTCATGTCCATCAATGAACACCACAGTAGGTCAATGGGACTCAAAAGTACAATCCAATAATGCCACATTGTGGGAGTACAAAAGCAATTCCTAGAACCTAAAATATAAAACAAATAAACTAAGTTGCTAAATAAGAGAAATGATCAAAGGCATAAGCATATACAACATGAAAAATGGCTACTCATCCTGACCATAAGAGGAAGCTCCTAATGTAACAATGGAAAAATTAGTGGAAGTGGAGGACAAAGATTAAGATGTTCTTGTTCAACCACCAACAACGAAGAATAAGCAAATACACTACATAATAATGTCCTCAAAGGAGAGTTCAAATTTGAGAGGACATGGTTGTGTAACCTTGGCTTGAAATCGAGACCAATATGCCAAAACTCTCCTAACAATCAAGGTTGTTAAAAAAACCCAATGCTTGAAGGTCAATTCCTCAAGGGGAGCAACATAAACATGTAAAGGGAAAGATATCAAAACCCTTGAGGGGGTGGGCCCACAAGCTAGAGATTGAGAGGAGTCACAACAATCTTGTGTTTGGTGTGCCTTAGATATTTTATCCCCTATTACGGACAACAATCTAGATAAAAGGAAAAAAGGAAGTACCAAGATAGGGTCCATCCTAAAAGGCCCCTGTAACATCTATCTTTGGCACCCTAACATTTCCTAAAACTAGGCATATATGGTCTAGATAGGGAAAGATGGCAGTGAGGGACCCTCTCAAGTTCCAGTAGAGGTAATGGAACTTGTCGCTCAAAATGTACAAGCGCTGCGACAATGAATCAGGTCGAGGGTTGTCACCTTGATCCCCAACCTCTATGTTTTAGTTGTCTCCCAACAACATGCTATGGGGGGTAAACCCTATGGAAATGAGATGATGAAGGACAAGTTGGGAACCAATGAGTCCGGGAGACACAGTTGAGTGGCCTAGCTACCTGGTGAAATTTAGCAAGATCTTAAGGATTAGATTAAATTTATATTTGAGACCAATGCCTTATGGAGTCAAAACACTTGCTTATTGAATTAAAACCAAGTAACCAGATGGACAATCGCTTGTTGGATGCTTCACTAACCTATATGAAGTGCAAATCCTAAGACCTGGGTGTGATGCAAGGATTTTGGTTATTTTTTATTAAATGCCTAATCTAAGTATGACCTTCCCTTAACTGTTTTGAAGCTAGGCTCCAAGGTAGGTTGTGGGAAGGAGGCCAACAGGAAGCGAGCAAGGGCTTTATTAACGATACTTTTTGTTAGGCTCCTATCACCCAATGCCTCTGGTGCTGCAAAGATTGTGGCTATGATGACTGCAAGGTCACCGTGTTAACCACCGAAGAGTTGCTAAGCCCCTCAAGTTAGATGAGAAGGGTAGCCCTAGAATTCTGTTAACAAAGCTTATACTTGGAGGTAAGTTATTAATGCAACTAAATTTAGGATGCAATGCAAGGCGGATTGGGTGAGCTCTTAGTTAAAGATTTCTTACATGATTCAAGTACTTTAGTTAGGATTAGTCTTTAATTGTGACAATGAGTACTTAGAAATGAAAAGACAATCTTATTACCAAAAATGTGCCAATAATAAACAATCCAAAGATAGATTTGTATTTCATGAGATGCGTAATATGTAATTGCTCAACCACAAGATATGTGCCCTTAAACGTGATTCACCAATTATGCGAAGATAAAGATATTATCCACGAAAGATATTAACCGATATGATCAATGATCATTAAAGCATTTATCCATTTAACGAAATACCTTTGTAGACAATGCGAGATGCCAATGATACAATTACTCAAGATAAACGATTCACCAATATGCTCATGATAACAACAATCAATAGTGACTAGGGCACTTTTCAATTCAAAATACTTATCCAATGATTATGTAAACAATGTTCCTTAGTCAAATTAGAAAATGCAAATGACCATCCAACTGAAGAGATGTTTAACTGAAGAAAAGAAACCTTAAGAATTCGTAGATCTCAAAGTGCCAATCAAGAGATATTGACCATAAAAAGAGAATGACGATAGTGAAAGCAGTATTTAACAAAGCTCCTGTACCAATTAAAATGACGGAGACAATTAGATCTCAAGGTGCTCAATCGAAATATTCTTTAGTGCTTTTGGAGAGTAAATCAATTGGTGCAAAATGCCTTAAAGGAAAATACCATATCACATCTAAGTCTGACAATGCTAATGCTAACAATCTTTTACAATGGTGCATTAAACAAATCCTTCCCACAGAAAGCAATTACTGTCACTAGAACATGAACAAGTGTAAATGACATTAAATGAGTCACAATTACATCCTATGAAAGCAACAAGATTTCTTGAGAGTAGTGAACTAACAGCGAGTTTCGTATGACACCAAGTGAGCTAATAAATGCCAAAACAGTCCTAAAGTTTTAAATTCTCTTAAAGTGGAATGCTAACAGTGAGGAGGCACTTATGTTATTGTTATGATTTCAGACCTTATGATGCAATGTGAAAGTCCTCAATAATCATGAAACAATCCAAATGATAGATGTCCAACTCACTTAAGTGACTTATCAATGTGTTACGTAGTTTGCCAATTAATTTAATGCCACTTAGGTATGCTTTTGCCACTGTTATGCAAATGTGAAACAGTGAGGATTTTGAGAGTTAGAGAGGCAAACCCGAGAGCCCCTTGGGCTTGGAGATGCTTAATGAGAATGCTCAGAATATTGTCTTTAAATCCACTAATGACTAAGACACCTGCAACCAAACTCATCAACCCAAGTATTCTTCAAGAAACAGCAAGAGTTTATTTGATAATCAAACAGTGATAAAGCGAGGGCTAGAAGGATGGCAGGGTAGCCAAGATGGGCCTCAAAGGGGGGACAAATGAGACAACTAGGCTTGCATTTGAAGGAGATAATCCTAGCAGGTCTGCCGAGGATGAAAGAGGGCCTGAATAGGCCTACCGCAAGGCAAAGGAGGCCTTTATAGGCCAACAGGCAGAGGAGCAAACCCACAGGGATCTCGGCAAAGGGCTTAAATGGTTGTCGGGTAAGGAGGGAGGCCGTAAGGGCCAACGCTCAGCAGAGGAGGCTCAGGGAGGGCTGGCAGGGCCTAAATAGGCCTGCGTTCAAGGGTTTGAAGGTCAGCAAATGGGTGAGGGGTCATGGCAGAGAGTTAGCGAGAGAGAGAAGGCCACAGGAAAGGGAGAAAGGGCTGGAAGGAAGGACAACAAGGAAGGAGGTTGGATGGAGAGAAAAGGAGTGATAGTGGAGGGCTGGAAACCCACGGCTAGGCTAGAAAAAAGCCCTAACGGCCAACAGCCCAAGGGAGGACCTGAATGTAAGGCTTGGAGGCCCCACAACTAGGGTTAGGAGGCTCCAAAATCTCTGAATTTCTTCAAAAAATGTAAATCTTTCCTCAGATCTCTGAATAGGCCAAAGGGAGAACTTGACTGTAAGGCTTGGAGGCCCCAAGACTAGGGTTAGGAGGCTCCAAAATCTCTGAATTTCTTCAAAAAAATTAAATCTTTCCTCAGATCTCTGAAGATGTTGGAATTTCATCACAAAACCTCATAACAGGACTAGCAAATTCTCCTTCTAGCCTGGACATTGAACTTGGGGGAGAAGAAGATGGTGGATCTTGCCTTGCTAGGACTAGATCCACCTCTAGAAACCCTCACAAAAAATATTCCAAGCCCTGAAACCCTCGAAAAATCTTCAGATCTAGCTTGAAGTTCACATGCACAAATAAAAATACAAGAGCCCAAAACCCCAAACTATACAAAAATTTCAAATAAATCCCAAAAAACCCCAAAACCCTAGCTGCACACAAGGGTTAGAAAAAAAAAATTATTTACAAAATTTTATTTTACAACATAAACAATGATTTATGGCTCTTATAAGCAGATCTATTTGTTAAATGCACAATCGATAAAATAGATGAGCGAACTAATGTAAATGGATGAGCAATCGTCAAAATCTCTGCAAAACCAATCATTAGATAAGGCTTGAAATTTAACAAAGTCGGCTCTTAAGCTTTCTTGTCTTTGGGAGTTGGTTGGTCCAACCGAATACTTCCCCTCACGCCCAAGATTTGAATCCCTGAAATCTCTAAACACTTAAGATCAAGTTAGTAGATCAATAGGGGCTAGATAGACACCATAACCCTCAAGATGCAGAGATAACTGCTAGATTAATCAAGTTAGAATGTTTTTCTAAACCCAGTAACTAATGCAAAATACCTGTGAAAATAGTAATCCAATCAACTGGCTAAAGAAATAATAACTTCTAAAATAGTATTCAATAGAGCATTAAGAACATGATCAAAAATTTACCACAAGAAGCAGATGGAGAACACCACCATGAATAAACCCCAAAGTCTTTTTATTATTTTCAGTAAAAATTACAGTAGCAAAGCCTGATTCAGAGCTTCCTTACAAAGTTTTCCTGTCATTTAAGAAGAAAATGGCTTCTAATTTATACATAAATCCTCCAAGTGGAAAATAACAGTTAGTTGGCTTGATCCTCGTCAAAATAATATCAACCGTTGATAAATATTTGATCATTTTTTAATCTCCACTGTCGAAAATCTTTACTTTTGAGGAATTTTCGAATTTCGCATTTAACCCATTTTTATTAGCTCAAAAATAATTATTTTGAGCTAATTTCCTCAAAAAATTGGCTTTGACTTAACTACCAAGGCCCAAGGTCCATTTTTTCTCAAAATTTCCAATATTCCCTTAGTGGTGGACCTCCAAAAATTAATTTCTTTAAGACCCACGAATTTTTCCAGTTGGAGAATTTAATTTTTCTAGGATTTTAATTTATTCTTCCTAGAAAATTTAATTAATTGACAATCGAGGGGATTAATAATTTTTCCACCCTCTAATATTTCAGCCATGGTGTCTAAGTATGAGGGACCGTGCATTAAAATATTTTTTTTTACATCAATAATTACATTTCAACCCTCAAAAGGGGAACACCTATTCGTTATAGACCGTCAATTTATTACCCAATTCTGTGACTTAATATGATCAAATAGACCAAGTGATTTGTAATAAAATAATTTAGCCAATTAGCTTAAATTATTCCCAAATCACTTATTGTCGTTGTTGGATAGCAAGAGTATCCATCAAGAGTTGTGTTGGATCGCAAAATTAACATCTTTTACACTGTCAGTGGATCTCTTTTTTATCTTATCCTTGCACACGTTTACCATGCCTATTACCACATTCACCCATAGTTTTGTGCTTAACATGCTTGATGAGTAAAATGTTGCCAATACTCATAATTTCCTTTGTTTTAACGATTTAGGAAGGATTTAGACTAATCTTGCGATGAAGGTTTTTGACAATTCATTACTTACATCAACACCTCAATTCAAGTACATGACCTCCATGTTTAGCATACATGCACACCTTCAATGTCAAGATGAAGATATGGGTTTTGATGAAAATACCCTTAATATGGCTGTGTGTTCACTAGTTCATGGCTAGGTTGCACATGTGGATCTTGTGAAAATTCTTGAATCTAACACATCAGAAACCCCTGCTGCAATTACTGGTTTACAATCTCCTAATTGTTCTTTACATTAACAAGTTATTTAATTGCATAAACACCGAAGTAAACACTATTGCAACCTTCACAGATATACAGATCATGCACTGAAATAAACATAAACAATAACACAAGGGACACCGTTATTTTTGGACAATCATCCCTGGAAAAACCCAATTCGAGAAAATCGGTGCAGCATATAGAGGGTTTGTATTATTAAGCAGAATTCATGAATACAACTAAGGTGCCAGAAATGGCTCACCCAACGAAGAATATCCTTGGCAGTAATACCTCTATCTAGAGACAGATATTCCGGCAAATCAGCAACCAGATGATCAAACCCACATTGACTCTGGTTGTTCCCTATTCTAAACAGCGAAAGCTGCTCCAAGCACTACCCAAGAACTGCGTCACTCCTCCAGGAGCTACGTCACCATATCCTGGCTCAGAATCTGTTGATCTGCTCCCAGTCTGCCCCACAGAATCTCTCCAACACTGCCTCTAAAGCCCTTTACGACTTTTGCGTCAACCTCTACGACTTCTGTGTTAGCCTCTACGGCCCTCTGCGTCCTCTGCGTCAGCTCCTACGGCCTCTGCGTCGGCCCTTCAAGGGCCTGTGTTGTATCTCCCGGAACTTCACTACCTCTCTGCCATGTATTCTTCGGCCTCAAATGCAAATACCTTGTTGAACTACCCTCACTGCAACTGATCACTAACTCGATTTCCTCAGCAAACCTCGCCCCAGAAAATCGAATTCTAGATATCTCTTGGTGTGTCTCCAATTGACCCTCAAGCCCCCTCTTATACTTTTCCTGTTAATGAATCAACGGCCGAGATTAAGTCCCTAATCAACAGCTAAGATTAGAACTAACTTGATCCTCGTCACTTAGAACTTCCTCACCCATATTTTTTTAATACACATTAATATTTTTATTTCCCTAAGTTTAGACTTAGGAACTCATTTAAATATTAATTATTTTAATAACTTCTCATCCTGGTGGAATTTCTCCAAACGATTTCTGGGTCTTGGAAATCTCATGTGTCTTAACCTCTCCACCAATTTTCAAGGCTAGAGCACATCCGATGCTACCCAAAATCAACGGACCTTCAGCTTAGGAAAAAAATTCAGCCCAAAATAGGCAAACATTCTAGGCAAACAATCAACGTTTGCCTCGATTTGTGTGCAAATCAAAGCAAATCTCAAAATTCCAAAACTTAGGTTTTTTGCATAATACACCCATTTAGTTGACTCAAGAGTGGTTTTTGGAAATATTGAAAGATCTAGGAGATATGGGCGTTTTTCTAATTTGGGATTGCCTATATTTACATTTGCAACCCTCTTCTCCAATGTTCCAGACAAATGAGTGCACCGAGCAAGCAAGGGAAACCAAATCAACCTATTCTCAACATTTTCATGTTTTGTGAAATCAATCATAATCAAATCTTGGGTTACTTCTACAACCAAGATCTATTAAACATGAGAAATCAAATATCGTGTATATTAATTGCGCTGAGACAATGTTGATTTAAAGGAATTAGTTATGATTCACTCCATTGCTTTCCTATATATATATATATATATATATATATACAACCATACAATAGAACGGAAGTTTGGTGATGAAAATGTAAGAAGGATTATTGTAAGAGCGAGTGGAATCCATGCTTGGATATTTGTGATCTCCTATTTTCATCTCATAATAATCAACAATTGATATTTTGTCTCTAGCTTGAAGTATTTTTTTTTAGTTTGTAGTTTATTCACATAGCATATGCTAGGATTGGCAAGGCCTCCATTTCCATGGTGTGCATTGTGTTCATTTATTTCAACTGTAGATTTGATTCCCTTGTCTGTATTTTAGCTAGAGTCTATGCTTTTTATTACATGTCGAGCTATCCATAGGGGTTGATCCACTGAAGATCGAAGGACCTATTGTCGTCCGGATTGTATAAGCACCGCGACAACGCTCAAAACGGAGGCTGTCACTCTGATCCCCGCTCACACCGTTCTAGTTGTCTCCCAACAGCAGGTTGTGGAGGGTAATTGCTATGGAATGAGATGAAGGAAAACAAGTTGGGAACCACCTTGTTTGGGAGACACGAAAGAGTGGCCTAGCCAATTGGTTAAATTCAAGCAAGGTTATTGACTAGATTAAATTTTAAAGTATGAGACCAGTGCCATTAATGGAGTCACAAATTCTTGCTTATAGTAAAATGAAACCAAATGACCGAATGGACACCCGCTGCTTAAGATGATTAGCTAACCTGAATGATATGCAAAACATAGGACCTATGTGAGATGCAATGATCTTGGTAAATTTTAATTAGATGCCTAATCTAAATGTAACCTTTTCCCCAACTGTTTTAAGAAGCAATTCTCAAAGTAAGTTGTGAAATGGGAGCCAACGAGAAGCAGGCAGTGGCCTGATTAACAATACCTCCACCTGTGATCACTCACGCAGTCCCTCCAGCACTACAGAGACTATGGCTCTGACGAGTACGAGGTCATTGTGTTAACTACTAAGAGAAACTGAATCTCTCAAGCTAGTGTGAAAAGGGTTGCCCTATATCTCTATCAACCTAGCTTATGCTAAGAGGTAAATTATTAATGCAAGCTAGATCTAGGATGCTAAATGCAAGATGATGAGTGAGGTTATCTTAAATTAAGATTGTTTGAATTTCTTAAGTACTTAAGTTATGATTACTCTTTATGCCAACAATGGGAAAAACAATCTTAATACAAGATGAGTGCTTAACGATACAAGTGCAAAATTCAACTATAGGTCAATCCACGAGATGGTTAAGTAAATCAACTTATCCACCAATGATTATCAACACAAGATATTATGCCAAACTTAGAAGCCCAAGATAACTCTATCAACAAGATTAACTTCAGATTTTGAGTGCAAAGTTAGACAACCTTTAAGACCAAGATGAGATAAGCCAATTTCAGATTTATGGCAACCTATATCAGCAATAATAATTTAGAAATTCCAGACTTTATTAATGTTATGACAGCAATGAGGAATCCACTTTAAATAATGAAATTTTGCTCAACCACAAAACATAAATTTCCAATGACCAACGAATGTACTTTAAATAACAAAATTTTGCTCAACCATGAAACATAAATTTCCAATGACCGGCAAATGTAAATTAACTTGTTTAGCCCACTTTATGAAGAAGTATTCAGTGATATTTCAGATCTAATATATTTATAACAGCAGTAAATAGATTACAGATCAGCAAACTAATGAGACCCAAAACAGTGCCCAAGATGTCAAAAAATAGTAAAATTTCACCAAAACTTTAAAAAAATTAGGCCTATTTAGAGGATGTGATTTAGAAATTTCAGATCTGATCTATTTATTACAGCAGTAAACAAATGACAGATCAGCAACTCAACAATGCTCAAGACAATCCCCAATATATCCAAAAATAGTAAAAATTTGCTAGAAATTGAAAATTCAAAATTTTTGGCCCTCTTTAAGTATTTGATTGAAAAAAATCTGCAGGCTTGATTCAGCAATTTACGCAGAAAATTCCAGCAAGCAAAAATTTCGATCTAGGTCAAATCCAAAATGGGCAAGTGGCCAAAACTCATGAAAATTAAGATTTTACAATTTTAAGTGATTTTGACCATTAAATATGTTATTTTAGGGCTTAATTGTTGTTGATTTGATTGTTTTAATAATACTGAAGTAAAACAAGGGTTTAGAGGTCAAACCCTAGGCCCAAGGCCTTGTAGAAACACTTGCCCAAGTGATCCGAAATTTTGGATGAAGATGCCACTTGAAAATCAGAATTTTTGGGCCTCAAAACTTGCAAAACCACCAAGTATTTAGCCTTAAAAATTTCAAATAAGGGTTTAGGGCAAATTAGGGCAAAAGAGGCCAAGAAAAGGAAAACAAGGCCAAGGAAAGCCAATTTGTGGGGATAAAGGAGCTGGATGATAGATCAGGGGCTGAAATGGCAAGACGAGGCCAAAATTTAAAAACTCGTGTCTCAAAAAAAAACCTTCTGAATTTGAATGTTGTTGTCAAATCTTCAGTAAATGTCCCTGTAAAATTGTCCAGAGACTAAATCTTACCCTCAAGAGCCTAGATCTAGCTCTTCTCTCACTTGCTCTCTTGATCCAACTTGCAAAAATGAAAATAAAAACACCCAAACCCCAGATATATACAAAATAGATTTAAAACCCCAACCCAAGTTAGAAAAATAATTTACACTTAAATTACAAAATTATTTTACAAATTTACATGGATATTTAAATAAATTTTGAGAAAATAATTTTTATAATATTTTTCTTCAATGAATGGCTAAAACGCTTTAGAAAAATTATTGTTCACTATAGCCCTAGCGAAGATTAATCCACCATAGAAAAACTGGGAATCCAAGCTTGATGATCCTTGCTTACAGTCTGTGAATTTGGAGACCAAGGATTGAGTACCTGCAGACAGCAGACACTATGTATTATCTCAAAATATATCAAGTAAAGCACCAGATAGGAAGCCCACAGTCAATACATATCACAGATCAATGAACAAGAACACCTCAAGTTGCACCCCAAAGTCTTTTATTATAATAGAAAAAATAGTTCCCAGCGGGACAATAATTTACAAAATTATTCAACAACAATTCTAGCCAGATATCAAAATGACTAGACTCAACTGACTCTCTAATTTATAGATAAATCCTCCAAATGAAAAAATAACGGCTAATTTCTTTGATCCTTGTCAAAATAATCTTGGTCGTTGATAAACACTTCAAGATCTTTTAATCTTGGCCCTTGATTTTTTATTTTTGAGGAATTTTCGAATTTATCATTTAACTCCACATTAATTAACTCAAAATTGATTATTTTGAGCTAATTTTCTCAAAAATTTGATTTTGACTTAACCACCAAGGCCCAAGGGTCCAATGTTTCTTGAAATATACAATATTCCCTTGGTGGAGGACCTTTAAAAATTGATTTTTTTAAAACCCGCGAATTTTCCTTTTGAAGAATTTATTTTCCTAAGACAATTTAAATTTGACTCTAATTAATTAATTTTTTGGCTAAGGATTTAATTTTCTCTTGCCAGAAAAATTAATTAATTTACACATGAAGGGATTTAATATTTTTTCCAACCCCTTAATACATAAGATTTTGCATTTATAAGACTCAAAAAGGGAATGAACATTAGGCATAAACACTCAAGACACATAACCCATCTATGACACAACATGATCTAGTAGATCAAGTGATTTGTAATAAAATAATTAAGCCAACTAGCTTAAATTACTCCCAAACCACTTTTACATAAAATCGACTTAAACACTAGGACTCACCTAAGATTTCGACAATAAATTTCACCCCGTCTTTGGGGGTTTAAGCTAGAGTGGGAAAAACTCTTCTGATTAGCCGTGTTTAGAAACACAGGTAATCAGTTAGGTTAAAAACCTCCTAGGATGAAATTTGTCATCAAAATTATAGGCATACCTAGGTTGTTACATAGACTAAAGGTCTTACTAGGATCATTTACATCATATAACTTGCAGAATGGGGTGACCATGACACATGGACTGCTGATAGGTGATCTGATCCTGTTGGAAAAAATTGGCACTTCTGCTTCCTTGGAACTTTGACAATTTGAGTGCAACAGGACCAAAGAAGCTTGATAACAAATCACAAGAACCTTTAGGAAAGGCTATGGTTGGTGCTAAGAAAGCATTTGAGCAACCTTTGTTCAGTGATGAAACGTTTCTATGGAACAACTTGGTTTATTAACATTTCCTTGATAGGTTGGCATAGGCTCTAATCCTACATTCACCATGCTTGCACCTCGAAGCTTACGAGCCCCGGATTGATGATTTAATGTCTGCAATTTATACATATAATTTACATAACAAGTTGGTTATATTATTGTTGCTCCCACATATGACATGCAAAGAGTTGAGCAAAGTTAGACTCTTGAGAGTCTCCAAAATTGCCAAGGGGATTGTAGGGAGCCATGGCGAAAGAGTACATGTGAAAACAAGTTGCTTATCCAACTAGAAAAAGTGATCTGCAGGTTGTAGGCACAGAATGGGCCCAAACAAAAAAAACCACAAGTGTGAAAACATTTTGCATATGTAGTCAACAAAAAGGACCTTTTTCCCATTAGCAAGCAAAATGGAAGAAAACCATTGGGATGAACAAAAAACCAAAGTAACAAAGCCAAAAAGGACCAGCAATCATACCAATTATGAATATCAACTCTAATTGTGGCAAAATTGCAAAAAAACAAAAACGAAGACGGAAACCCAAGCAAATATATGGCACCTACAGGTTGATGGCCTAAAGACAAGAATTGCTAGTGCCAATCCACCTATAAATTACTTGGACCACTTAGAGTCATGAACTCAGGGAAAATTGGGCAAGAAAAATCGCAAGGAGGCTGAAATTGTAAAATTCTCAAAAGGCCCTAATCTTAAGGATCTAATACCAATTTGCATGGCCACACAACAACAATGAAAATACTCACATACAAGAATAGGGAACTCAAGAGATCAAGCATGCAAGTGGAGAGGGGATTGTCACAATGTACACATATGGTACGCTCATGATTGTACTAAAAATTGGTGGACAGTGATCATCTTTCACTGAGTCTCCTAGAGTTACAATTAGAATATACATATTTAGGTGGGTACTCAACTATGAACAAGGCCTCCTATGAATTATGTACAATAAAATAGGAAAAGTAAAATGAATAGTGTGAATTACAATCATAATGCAGAATCTAAGTATGTTGATGATTGTAGCAGCAGATAGGTACTTCTGCATTGGCTACGTGTCAAGCATGCAGGAGTCAGCAAATCTCCATAGCATACTTGCTCAATTTATTGAGTAAGTTGCTTTTGTAATTTAGCCTATGACTAAATTAGGAAAAGCACATAATTAATTATGCTTGCTATTGAAAGAAGAAAACTAAGGAAAACTAAATTATTTACTTTGGTGAATTTGTTTTAATTTCAACCATTGATCTAAAGTGGGTTAGGATTTAATCCTATCCATCCATCACTTTGGAGAGTCAGGTTAGGGATTAGCTTAATGAGAAATTATAAAAGCAAGGCTAAGAAGAGGAAAAAGACACAAGAGTGAGCGTGATACTCAAGGCTAAAAAGAAAATAAGTGTGGCAGCAGCGACAGAAAATTCTAGAAGGAAAACTGAGTGGAGCCTAAGGCCGAATTGATTTTTTGAGCACAAGAAATTGTTGGATGTTGCATGTGTGAGCACATTGAGCTGCAGAAAGGCCACACGTTCAAAGAGAATAGCATATAGACAGCAGATGCTACGGTTTCAAGAGCTGCAAAGGCTGCACAAGTGGAGGTAAACTCTGCTGGGTGCAGGTCAGGGTTTTTAGTGGTAGATTTGCCATGTTCTAAATTTGCTGCAAAAATTTTGTATTTTCTTCGTGGGCCATTTTCCCAATAAGGGAGCCTTCATTATTCAGATATTAAATGTGGAGTAATTGGAGGGTTATTTGTTGTGTGAAAGGTTTCCTCTGCGTGTGCTTCTACTATTTAATTTTTTGTTAAAAATTTCGTGTGTTTTATATTTAGTAATTTCAAAGATATTCTTTGTGTATAAAAACAGCTAGGAATTAAAACCAAATGTAGAATTAAGAAATTAACATAGTATCAGAGCAATAACTCTTAATAAAGGGAAATCATATTTCGTATAGGTTTGCAGCAGATCTATATTTCCGGTAATAGATTTTCCTTTAGGTTTTTGATTTGGGAGATGGCCGCAACCAGTGTAAGGTTTGAGGACACATTGGAGGGTACATCCAACTACATTTCTCGAAAGACGAGGGTTTCACTGATTCTCACGGAGAATGGCATGTTGGAGTTTGCCAACATCAAACTCACCCTGCCTACCAAATGTTGCGGAATTAGTCATCCACAATCAGAAGGATGTTATAGCCAGAAGGATTATCTTAGATGCGAAGAAAGCTCATGTGATTCCTCACCTATCTAAGAAGAATACAACAAGGAATATGTGGGATGCTCTAATGAAGCTATACCAGAGAAATAACACCAACAAGAAGATGGTGCTGAGAGAGAAACCAAGGGGCACCAAGATGATCAGATCAACTATCATGACCTCTTATCTCACCAAGATCAAATAGGAACGTGATGAGTTGGTTGTAGTTTGGAAGAGCTTGACAGATGGAGAGATGGAAGGATGGCCCTCAATGGTTTCACTAAGCCATGGGCTCCTTTCATCAAGGGCATTGTGGCACGAGAGAAACTTCCTGATTGGGACAAATTGTGGGATGATTTCATCCAAGAAGAGATTTGAGAGGAATATCTGTTATGAGGCCAGCACAAGGGTGATGATAGGAATATTTCTCTTGTTATTCAGACAAGGAAGGGCAAGGGGAAAGTCAAGAAGGATACAGGGGGAGAAAGCCACTTCACAAGATGGAAACAAGAAATATTTGAGCAAGTAAAATGTTTTGCATGCCACAAAAATGGTCATTATGCCTCACGTCATCTGAGTAAGAAGAAGGGTAAGGAAAAGGTGCAGCAAGTTGCAGCTTTTGCAAATACTCAATTCAAGGAGTTTGTTGCGAGATTCAAGGAGTGCGAATTGGTGTCTTTCCTTCTGGCACTACAACCAAGGGTGCCCGTTTCATGGAGAGTGATGATTCTAGACATATGACATAAGCATGGCAGCTTTTCAATAGCTTGTCAGAGGATGACTCAATTCTACATGTGGAGCTTGGCAACAATGCTAAGTATGGTGTAGTTGGAGTTGGGACCATTTAGTTTCAGCTAGAGTCAGGATGTCCTCTAGAGGTGACAGATGTATTCTATGTTCCCGAGGCTAACCAAGAATTTACTATCAGTCTCAGCCATGGAGGACAAAACGTATATGGTCTATTTCTGAGATGTACAGGTACTTGTCAAGCCCAAAGAATCTATCCTCGACTCAGAAAAGTGATTAGTAACTTGTACATACTGAAGGCTCAAACTATATGAGCCCTAATTCATAATAGTGACAACCTATGCAAGTTGTGTGGCATAGGAGGATGGGTCACTTGCATCACAGAGCTTTACCAAGGCTCAACCTATATGAGCCCTAGTTCATAACAGTGACAACCTATTCAAGTTGCAGCATAGAAGGATGGGTCACCTGCATCACAGAGCTTTACCGATACTGAGGGAGATTCTCATTGGTCTTCCAAAATTCAATGTAGAGCAACAGGGAGCGTGCAAGAGATGTGCACTTGGAAAATATGCCAAGGTTGCTTTTCCAAGCAGCGAGAGCAAGTCCAAGGGGATCTTGGATCTCGTACATACAGATTTGTGTGGTCCTATGTCAATATCATTCTTCGGTGGCTACAGTTACTATGTGACCTGTTAGTATTAATTTCTATGCCTTAAAAGCTGATATAATATTTTAAAAACAGTCGTAAAAATCAATGAACATATGTTATGAAACCAGCTCAAGAAAAAGATAGAAAAGATAGATCAACACCTTAAAATTCAGTCTCTTCGAGGGGGCAACCTCCTTTACATTACATAAATGGACAATTCTTGGATGATTCAAATGACAAAACC
>APFE030634157.1:0-10753 GCA_000404065.3 Pinus taeda | reverse complement strand
GCTTTGTTCTTGGAGTATATCCTCTCTTTTTTACCTTTCTTGCTCCTTTTCTTCTTCCTCTTCACAATCTATGTAGAATAATTTCTTCTCAGCACACTTATGACCCCTAGTGTATTTGCTATCACAACTGTAACAAAGCCCTTTTGCTCTTTTTTCTTCCAATTGTTGTGGTGTCAACCTTATAGGTTGTGGAAGACTAGGGGCAACAACACTTCGTCTTTATAGTTGTGAGTGGTATGCTTCCTGGTTGCCATAATTTTGCTTTCCATTTTTCTTGCTAACATGAATGACTTCTCTAATGAATCAGGATCCCAAAGGCGAACATCATGTTGGATATTATCCTTTAAAGACCCTATGAACACATCAATCCTATGCTCCTCTGGAATATCTTTTACCCTTATGTTCAATTTTGGAACTCCTCAATGTGCTCCATTATTGAACCCTTTTGTTTGAGACTTATCAATTGGCTAAAAAAAGTGTTGCTTTTTGTATCCTCATAATGTGCCATCAATTCTTCCGTAAAAATTGCCCAAGTGATAAATGGTTTACGAGAGCAAAGCCATTGATACCATACAAACTGATTTGGTTCCAAATATAAAGTTGCCATACGTACCTTTTGTGTGTTTTGCACATTATTGAGATCGAAAAATTGCTCCATCTGTAATATCCATGTTGCGGGATCCTTGCCATCAAACTTCCTCATATCGATTTTTGGAATATGGTGGGTCTTCGATCCCACATTAGAGTCTATGATATCATGATTAACATTTCTTTTGTTCGCATCATGAGTTTCCTTTACTACCTTTTCACCATTAGTAAGTATTTCTTGTAGAAAATTTGTCAAATATGTCTTCAAATCTACCATGTCTCTCTTCAAATCTGTCATCAAATCTATCTTCAAATCGTCCATCTTAGTTTCCACACCCTTTATCTTAGCTTCTATTAGCGCTTTTGTGAGAGTGACATTTGTTGCACTTGTTCTTGTAATTTTGATATATCATGTAGCATTTCTTCCTCTTCTTTTTTATGATTCATGCTAGAGCTTTCAGGTTCCTTACAAGGTGTTTGCATTTTCTTTCCTCGGGGCATCAGTTACCAATAATAATGCTCTACTATGCCCTTTGAATTCATTCAAAATAAATTTCAAACCAATCTTAAGCAAAAATTTGAAAGAATCTACACACCTTTTTTCACTTTGTAGGAGCTCGATATTGCCTCTGATGTATCTCTGTACATTCAAATCATCGAGTTCTGAAACTGTGACCTGCAGTGGCCCTCTGTGTCCTCTTTCCAATGCCACCAGTCTGATCCAAATTGGATTCTCCAAGGAAGAGTTATGCGAAATCTCCAATAGTGACCTGATTATAGACTAGTTCAGTAGAGCAAACTTGTACGACGTGCCACGAGTCATTGTTTCGACCTTTGGCTCTGAAAAATATATAGAAGAAACTACAGTCCGTCCTCTTTCTATACCTTCTTACGAAATTTCAATCCGATGCTCAGAGAGAAAGTTATGACGATTTTCCCCAGGTCACCTGTTTGGAATGTAATTCAGCAGTCTGCAAAAAGACCAACTTCCTCAGATCATATCTCTGCAAATATAGCGCGAAAAGCTCTGAAATTCGGACCCGAGCTTCAGCGCGATGTCTTCTCAAATGGGTTTTTGTTTTAGCTTTTGAAACATCGCAGAAAAAAGTTATAGCGAAAATGCCATGATTGCCTATTTGGAGCAGCGAAACCCTAGAATCCAAAGCTCTGATACCAAAAGTTATGAAACCAGCTCAAAAAAAAAATAGAAAAGATAGATCAACGCCTTAAAATTCAACTTCTTCGAGGGGGCAACCTTCTTTACATTACATAAATGAACAATTCTTGGATGATTCAAATGACAAAACCTCTTTTCTATATATAGGAGTCTAAGGAGTCACAATATAACCCAACCGACCTAACAATAATAAGATAAAGCCACTAAAATAACAATAGAGGGATTCTATGGGGCACAGTAATAACAATATGGGGACAATAGGGGCACAACAATATTGCAACTACAATAGTAATGGGGTAATCACTAGTATTATAGGGACCCAACAACATATAAGGGAATCCGCCCTATGTGTCACTAGCAAATCCACTTCTCTGTTTGGGTTGGTGCCTGCCAACCTTAAGGAGGTATCCCTAATGATTGTACCTACTACTTTATCCTGTAAATCTGCAATAAAAGACTTAAAAAAACAGCAAGGTTAGGACTGTCCAAACAGCAAGTTAGTGGCCAATCAATTATGTGAAAATTCACAAATTAAATATGTGAAACAGTCCTTCACAATCAGCTTCTAATATGGAAAGAAAAAGCAAGAAAGAAAGTGTACCTAAGTGGCAAATGGCCCAAATAAATAGCTAAGAAATCTTAATAATTTATGCAAGATAACAATAAATCAAGACAAACAAAAGTGAGTGGATCAAAACTGAGTTTTATTCTACAATGGCCAAAAAGTTGGCTGCACCAAGATGACTATTACAAAACTTGAAACAAAGATACCAAAACACAAAGCATCAAGAACTAGGGAGGATAGAGAGAAAGAAGAAATAACGGAGAGAAAAGAGTGAGGTGCTTGTTCTCACTCAAGACAATTGCCTCTGGAAGTATGGCTTCCACTTGCCTACATAACAATTCCTTGACTAATTCAACCTAAGATTAGGAGAGGTGGAATGGCTATTGTTGAGTCTTAGTTCACTTCAATGGAGAAAATTTGAGTTAACTGACCCTTTCTCGGATTTAATGTGAGATAAACATTATCTTTTGATAAACTTGGCATTAAACTTGAGTGTTTTTTCCTTTTTTAAGCAATTTGTCCTCCTGAGCAATTTGAGCCACCTTATTTTTCCTTTTTTTTTCTTTAACTTCCAACATTAGAATTTAGTGAGCCTTCCTTTTCGGCCAAGAAATTCAAGTGACCTAGTTTCTCTCTTACATGGCAATCTTGAGTTAAAAACCTTTTTCCCTTTTTGTTTTTTAATTTTCTCTTTTTGCCACGAGTTTAAGAGGTCAAATTTGTAGAGAAAAATTAAGGACAATATCTAGGAAAATGTGAGATAATGAAGAAGAAAAATTAGGGGAACCAGTGGAGAAAAATTATGAGAGATTTGAGAGATTCTAGGGAAGGGAAAATGCATGAGAGAGAAAATATTACGAGGAAAAATAAATTTGCTCAAGTGCCATGTCACTACTGATTCATCCAATTCTAAGCCACATATGCATCCTCAATTGCTACTATGTGTCCACCCCTCAAACTGCCACCTCATGCTGCTAAAAATAGGACCTACTAAAAATAGTAATATGTCTGCATGTACATAATATTATACTCATTAGTCTCAGAATCCAATGGGGAACCCGGATCTGGTGTCAGTACTTCCACGTCGAGACTACTAAAAATAGAAATTACTCAGAATTGGACAAAACCACCACCACCAAACTCAAAACTCAGGGGGGAGCCCTCTTAGAGATCAATTCACATTTCGAATCAAAACAACAATAACTTACAAACAGTTTTTTTGTAAGTTCACTTGTACTTCTGCATTGTAAACAGGTACATTTTCGGTTGAAGCCAACACCCTTCATTTGATGAACTTGTATCACTGAGAAAATGGCCAGAATTGGTGAATTACTAGAGTTCCTAAACACTATAATAGCCTCTATTGTTGACGGTACAGTCAAAATCAGCAAAGCCACTCTTATTGATATCCCTAAGTTGCACTGAAATGGATACGAGGTTTGAAACAGATACGGCAAATTTTCAAAAAATCTGGATACGATATGGCAAGGAAACGACGCATGTATATATATGTATATATATATATATATATAACAATTACATATTACCATTCATGTTTACAGTTTTAGAATCTAGATTCTATATCTAAAAAATACATAATCATCTAGGATATCATTCACAAAAAATAACTGTTGGAGAGTGAATCTTTCTTAAATTTTAAATTTTATTACTCATGGACACTGAAATTCACTTGTGTCAGAAGCAAATTTTTAGGGTCTGGTGAAAACTTAAAAGTCTGACAGAAATAAACCCCAAACGCCATTTCATGCACTCTAACAAGTTCACAGTTTTGCTCCTGCATATCACTAAGTTGCTTTTCTTTTTGGAAGAATGTTGGAAATGTGGAACGAACTCCACGTGCAACAATACATTGCATTTCACATTAAGCTTTGATTCTACTCTGTTTGTTTCTGTAAAATTCTAAGTTCCCTTTCAAAAACTTCATTTGAATATATCCATGTAGGTTTTATCAAATCACACTTAATCTGGAATTGGCATATGGGCACTTAAAATTTAAAGCGTAACTCACATAAATGGAATGGTGAATGTGCACAAAATGGATGCTATGCCTGTAATTTGGCACATTTCTTCATTATATGGACATATTCCGAATAATATGATGTTATTTTTCTGAGGATTTGAATAAACTATAACACTAACAAGCATCGACAATACTTATTGAGTTTTTCAGATTATGTTCATAAATGATATAATCCTCACAGTGATTCTGAGCCTTACATTCTCAAATTCTTTGTATAATGGAATTTCATTGACTTGTTTAACTTCGAAGGCAGGTGATGGTCATTTAATTTGTGTTATACTGAGGGAGATACGCCCAATGCATAGCAGATCTCAATTCCTGAGAGTTGGCCTTTTTCAGGGTGGGTCTGTTTCCAGAAACAAATCCAAAAAAATTGCATCCTAAAAAATCGTTTCCATAACCGGATCTGCTGTTTCCGAATTGTTGGCATGGTTAAAAAACGTTTTTCCAGCATTTCCAAGCAGATCGTATGAGAATCGTACCCATTTCCAGTTTGGAAATGGGGAACAGCATTTCAAGCAAAATCCTTAGCCGTTTCCGGTAACTTAATGATATCCAAACCTGTTTACAAGATGCACAGGAGAAGATCGAGGTTCTTCAACTTGAGTGACAGCTCTAATGAGATGAACTACAGTAAAGGAGTCAACATTTTGAAATGGTTCTTGTTCTGAACAATTCTCTTTTTGAGTTTGAGGTTGATTCCCATAAACCAGCACTTCATCAAATCAGTGATTACACTTTAGGAGTCAATTCACATGAAGATGCAAAAGTTCTACTTGCACTTTCCAAGCCCATTGTCAGACCTTGGAAGAAATTACCTGCAACAAGCACAGAACTGATCTCGGATATGAAAAGTAAGTGATCTTTCACATTCCAAACTACTCCAAACCCATCAAGTTTCAAAGTGATGGGTTTCTTCGTGGTTTCTTCAAGACAAGGCATCTTCTCTTGCTCCACTTCCACAGCCACTTCAGACTGTCAAATGCCAACATTGTGATCAGGTTGGCCATGTGAAAGATCAGCGTTTTCATCTTCACCGTTGTAAGCATTGTGGAAAACATGCTCTTCATTCAAACAAATGTTCCAGACACAAGACTCTTGCAAGAGAGAAGATTCACCTTGGATGGATCACTTCTTGGTAATGGTCTTCAACAACCAAGAAGATATATTGGTCATATGTCATAGTCCATTCTCGAGTATTTACACGTCTTGTAGTGGAGAGATCTCCATCTTCTCACCTTGTATTTGACAAGGGCGGAATTGATGATAGCTACTAGTTTCGAAGTTATATCAAGCGAGCCTAAGCCACACCCTGAACCAGAGCCAACTACCAAAAGCTAGAGCCAAAGTCAGCCAGTGCCAAAGTCAAAGGTGTAGCCAAAGATAGACTCATGTTCTATAAGCATGACTTGGCTGGTGAGCAGCCTTAAACCACTACTTGTAGAAGACTTTGGCTTCTATTACACATTTCATCAATTTATGGCCATCTTTAAACCATCATCAGGGAGCACTTCCACTTCGCAGAAGACTTCAGCTTCTAGACAGATTCAAATATTGTTTCAGGAAATGCTTCAACCCAGGTTCCGGAGTTGGTGGTCAGCCTTAAGCCACCACCGGTAGAAAACTTCAAGTTCTCCCAACTCATTTGGTTTGTGGTCTTCCTTAAACCACCATTTCAGAGACACATCCAGTCATTTGCTGCTATCCACCTTTATATTTCTGCTCTCTTTTTGGACTCATATAAACCCCTTTAGATTAACAGGGGGAATGTTGGAAACACAATCCTTGGGGTTAGGTAAATTTGGCACATTCGCTATCCACCTTTATATTTCAGCCCTCTTTTTGGACTCATACAAACCCCTTTAGATTAACGGGGGGAATGCTGGAAACACAATCCTTGGGGTTATGTAAATTTGGCACATTCACTTGAGTGGAAAGTGAAAAACCTCAAGTGAAGACCAACAGTCATGAGAAGTCCAAGAGATCTTTTGGAAGATGAAAACCAAGGGTCATTAAGCTTTGTATTTGTGTGTATCATATGTTTAATTGAGTGCATTCCATGCTTATCATCTGCTGAGCATTTTAGAGTGTGCTTTCACAGACCTCTTAAAGAAGAAAAGATTTATTAATGTGAATGCTCAGAGTGTGATGACCAATCTTGAAACTTATGGAAAAGGTCACAATCAGACAAAGGACAAGATATTCAACCGGTACTGCATGACAACACAAGATAAAGATGATGCAATTGCAATTCTGTCACTATAAAATCTACAGATATTTGACAATGCAGTATTGAAAATAAAACAAGGAAAAGCAGATAATACATGAAAGCAAAAACTGAGTATGGAAACACGATATTTAGAATGGACAAATGTCAAGAGTAAAAAGGAAAAATAAAAACGATTAATTCCATTGTTGGAAATAATTCTGACAAGTAAATCAATCTTTTCAGATACATTGAAGATTTTTCTCTACTTTTTTTCCTCATTGAAATCAGACTTGGTAACTTATATTATCACATCCCGGTTATCTGAGATTAGTGTACCAGACCTTACTGTGTGACCAAAGTTCATCGCTACATGATTATGAAAAATAGTTACCCCTTGGCTACCTCAGAAGCAGTCCTTGGCTTATACCATCATTATTATCAAATCCTCTTGGTATACCTTGGACTCAATTTTGCTTGCTGCACTGATGTGTAATTTCTGATTTATTATTGCAATATGAGCCTGCCCCATATTTTATAGCTTGAGTTTAGCATTGTCATTTATATCTGCTTCAGATGATACCAAAGCAGTTCTTCTTCATGCCATTATGAAAATGTCCATGCCAATTTAATGAGTGGCTCCAAGGTAATTGACTATTATCTGGTTCAGATTCTGCATCAAAACATACTCTTTTTAATGAAGAAATGCCATTCAATCTTCAATAATGCTAATCTTGTAGATGTCAGTCTATTCAAGATTTCTTGCCAGCTACAAGCTTTAGAAAGGACGATCTATCGCAAATCATTGGAAGATTCACCAATTTTCCTAACACAACATGTTTACACTTGCAAATGTCCCCTCCTAAGCATTTAAACTATTATAGCCATCGATTTAAGTTTCTCCATGCCTAACTTCTGTGAAAAACACATTCCTTGGATTCTGTGTCTTGGTAATCTGTGACGTCATAACCATTTGATATAATTTCAAATATTATTCCCTTGGATATTGATATCTACTTCTATAGTTTACTCAATCAAGTCCATCTCACTGTTATTTGAATAATAAAATAACTACTGTTGAACGTTTTTCTCCATCAACAAAGTATGCATATAGCTTTATTCAACACTTCACTTTTGATTAGTTCAGAATCTCTCTAATTATCAAACATTACAGCCATTCACTTGTCTTTCTTATATACATCCTCTGACTCACACCCAAGTCTATCCTCTATCCCATTCATCCATCACCTCTTCTGCAGCATTTGAGTCATTTGCCTTCTTCTCTCATCACACATCCCCTCTATTTGGACCGAAATTTAATTTATAAAGTATCAATATCTAAGCCCATATTGGTAATAATTAATTGCCTAGATCCTTCAGTTAAACATTGAAATTACTGCATTGGTTGTCTCTGGCACTTAGTATGCAGAAGGAGGATGGAGTTTGAATATTAATTGAAACTGTTTCCAGTGCTTCATTGAATGGCTGCTGTTTTCCATACCATTCACCTATCCCTTCAGGTGTTTCAGCATTTAATTAATTCAATTACTAAAACCATAAAGTGATATCTATGCTTGACCACTTCTATATTTGTCCACCATCAAAACTGATCACATTATTGGCCATATAGTTTACTTCATCTTTCACACCATCAGCTCTGATATGAGATATTAATGTTCCACAATTTATATATGCAATCACCGAAACTTTCCAGAAATAAAGAATAAAGAAAGAACAAAGTTAAAGTGGAAGACCATGATATGTAAATTCAGAACAGTAGGCCTGCAAAAGAAGAACAGGTGAAGTGTAACCTCAATTTCTCTAACTTGATATACATTCTTGCATGTAAGCCATTTTTATTAACCTCAATGTCCCCTCCCCAGGCATCAGAGATACAGATGTCAATTTTCATATAGCAAATGAGATCTGTACTTCTAAGGAAGTAACTCTACCATTCACATACCATTATCAACGCTCTGGACAGTGTGCTGGCATACATTTTAAATTTTAGGTCTTGGTAACATTCGGCAATGTTTTTGCACTAGGAAATAGTGTCATATACTGAAATGTGGCACAAGCCTGTGTAACTGAAGCATTTTTTAGTATCTACCCCATTAAAAATATCCAAAGCAACTATGACAAGCAGGAGAACTAAACAGAATAGAGCTGAGAATGCAGATCCCATTTTGTTTAATCATCAAATGTCCATTCTCCATAATTGAATCAAATTTAATTGCACATACAGCTGTATTTTGTGCCAGAGTCATCAAGTATTGCATCATTGCTTCAGCTTCATCTTTTGATTGCTTCTGTATGGGAAGTTCCGTGCCTAACCTGAAAATGTAAAGAAGCCGGTTGAATTATATTAGTTACACTGTATAAGTAATGTTTCTCTTGAAGATGTAAAACTCAGGAAAGATCACAGTGCTTAGAAAATAGAACCAGTTTACAATATCCATATTTACTTTTCGAAGTAGCGGTCCAGTTGATGCCACTGAGGATCTTTACAATGATTTCCAAATCGGACCACCTCCCCTGCAAAAATCTTTAGCTCGTCCCTGTTAACATAGAAGACTAAGCCATCTTTAGTTTGTTGACATTTTGGTTCCCTCCAAGTATGGATTATTGGAACAGAAGAACCCAATAATTATATTAGCTTTACCTGAAAATTTTCTCAATAAGCAAAAAAAAAATGAAATAGAAAAGGATAAAACAGACCATTAATATAAGAATATAAGTGCTGGGTACAGTTACAAGCCCTAGGGAAAGGGTCCATGAAGCCTGAGCCAAATACTTTAATCCACAACACCAAAAACTCTGAGGAAAAAGTAAACCCTTGGAGAATGAAAGCCATTCAACCATTAGATAAGATCTCACAATATGGCCTTGGAGGTCAGGTGGAAGTGCATACATGTTTAAGGAAAAATCAAGTTAGCATTCAAGTTGCAACTAACACATTCACAGCCAGGAGGATAAGTTAAATGTGGCCCTACAACATTTGGATGCGGTAGCCCATGCATGGGGCAAGAGATGGAGTGCTGCAAACCCAATAAGGGGCATTGGAAAATTTGCAAATGTGTTAACCTAGAGAACAGATTGTCGTTGGGACAAGCTTTATGATGTTCAACAAACATGCACCTATGCCAAAAGGACTCAACAACCAAAGAATACACTAAGAGGTTCCAAACCTTGGAGTCAAAAGCCAAACTCTCAACAAATCTGGTGCAAAAGATCTACATCTTAGATCTGTGATCAGATATGCAAACTGAGGTAAGCGTGTTTAAACCCAATTCTTTAGAAAAGACCATTATTGTAGCTAGAAGAGTAGAGACTCTAGAGTCATGTTTAAGTTATTAAGGAAAGGTACTTGGCTCTAGTAAAAGGGATCATGCATGTGATAGAAGAGTAAGGAAGAGTGAGAGTCTGAAATTCCATGAAATAAGACCTCTCTCCCTCTGCCTGCATAAAAACTAATCTCTCACCTATATCGTAAATGCTCTTGGCCCTAGTTTAAGGGACATGAGTACAAACCTTGCAAACTTTTTATGGATGAAAATCTATGCTTACCTGAACTCGAATGTAAACCTAAGGAGGATACTCTCCCGAAATAATTAGATCATGACTTTGGGACAAAGGCCAGTCCTCTCCACCATTCGAAACATGGGAACCCTTGTCACAGACATTGGAGGAATAGATATTCTTTTGAATATTGTGCAACTTATTTCCACAGTGACTTACTCCACTAACCACCAAGAGAAGTTCCTCTACTTGCACCAGGATGTTGTTGAACACATTATCAAAGGCCTTCCCCATTCCACCTAAAAGTATTCAAACAACTGACTCCAAAAACATGTCCAAACTTTTAAAGAGAGACCACTTTGGCTTCATGGCTCACTTGCATTGTATAGAGGCAGTTCCTTCTCAACAAACCCATATTCCAAGCTTCTTTACCCTACTCTAGAAATATAAGGCGGTCTTCTAGGAGATGTTCATGATACTTCCACTTGATAGGAGTATGGAACATGGTATTCAAATTTGACCCCGCTAAAAGCCCCATAGTGGTTCATCCTTAAGGGAAAGGCTATTTTCACAAGTATAATGTTAAAAATTTCTGTTTTCCCACCCCGGTTTTCAGTTTCTTCTTATTTCTCCCATGTAGTTAAATGCCCTTTCCCA
>APFE030634153.1:546341-615269 GCA_000404065.3 Pinus taeda | reverse complement strand
AATAAATAAATAAAATAAAATAAAATTTGCTGAAAACACAAATTCTAGAAATTTTACAGAATGCTGGAAATTGCAGAAACAAAAATCAGCAGTAATAAACAGCCATTAAAACACATTAAAACACTGATATTTTTGGTCAATGTGACCCTGGAAAAACCCCCTACAACTCTTGGGGAAAACCAGTTTGAGAGCTCTTCTTTATTTCTGGAAAAAAAAAAAGCCTTTTTACAGCAAGAAAATATTCAGCAAACAAACTTTTACAACTTATCTCAGTCTTGCTGAAAAACTGCCCTACTGAAACTTCGTTGTTGTTACTCCGCTGTTGAAACTCCGCTACTGATACTCCGCAGCTCACTGTCCAGAAATCTCCCTTGCTCTCTTGCTCTCCTTCTCTCAATCTGCTCATGAAAGAATTGAATCGAATGTGATCTTTTCCTCCTTTTCCTCCCTCCAAGCCTAAATGACTTTTGGGTGATCCCTAAATCCAATGGCTGAGATAGATTTAGAATGGCTGAGATTAAATGCACATTTAAATCTCACTTTCTATTTTTTAATTCACCCACTTTAATAAAGACCCACTTAGTCATTTATTTCCAAAGTCACTTTTCCTTTCTAATTTTTCATTGACTTTATAAAAGTCACTTTAAAATTAGACTTAGTAACTTTATCACTTAAAGTCACTTTTAAATTAGATTTTAACTTTATAAAAACTATAAAGTCACTTTAGGAGAAAAATTAAAATCTTTTGGACACTTTTCCCTAGGCCAAAGATCAAAGCCTAAGGGAACCACCTGTCCTCCGGTACCAAATTTCAACAAACTATTGAAGAACATATAAGAAGAATTGATCAAGGGTTCCCCACATTGGGGTTTTTCCCTGGCTAGCGCCACATCTTGTGTCCTCTTGTCTTGGCTCGTCTTCTGCGATTTATGTTTATGTTCTATTTGCTATTTACTATTATGCTAATGTGATTGCTAATCTGGAAAAGATATTGAGCTAGCTGTGAAAATTGAAATAAATTGCTCTAAGCATAGAACATACCTAAAATTAACATGGTATCAGAGTTGAGGTGAAGACAAAGCCCAAGCAAGAGTGAAAGAGCAATCACCAAAGACATTTGGAAAATGACAAAAGGGTCAATGGATTCCTCATCCCTCTTCTAATTCACCAAGGGTGAAGTCGAAGCAGAGAATATTATCAGAATGGCGTAGCGGAAGTTTCTGATGGCCTACAGATCACTTCAATGGGAAGTCGAGATCTAAAGGTGGAAGGAAAGGCAGATGCCTTGTTTGTAATAAGTTCAGTGATTATGCGAAGGAGTGTCCAAGGTAGGGACACATCACTTGATGATGATAACAATCATTCCAGGGACATCTTCAATGATCGGAGGAATGACAGGTAATGCAGATCATCAAGGAAACAACCGACTCTTCAAAGAAAGCAAGGAACCCCAGGTATGAAGAATCAAATGTTGTTTTTGATAAGATAAAGAAGAGTTATCTTGTATTGGCCCTCTCCTTCAGACTCTTTGGGAATCTGGCTTCTTGATTGTAGTGCTTCAAGGTACTTCATCGGATAGAAGGGTGCTCTCTCTAATTTGGTAGAGATCGAAACAATCATGGGATTATACTTGGATTCGATGCCACCTAACCCGGAAAGGGTGTAGGGAATGTTACCTCTCAAGTGAATGAGGGTAACGCAATTCATTTACAAGAATCTTTTTTATGTACCTGATCGCAAGAAGAACCTAGCATCCATTTCGGCAATAGAAGTCAAGGGTTACAAGGTGGCATTCATCGATGGAAAGGTACATGTTTGAAAATGGAATTTTCAAAGATGCTTTTACTCATGGGTTCAGGGTTGCCAATTTGTATCAAGTTGCAGAATGGTCCATTGGGGATCATGTCAATTGACATATCACATCTACTTATTATGGGGCCCTACTCGATGTGAGTCAGATTGTGACAGGGATGCCTAAATTCAAGAAGAGCATGAAGGTACATGTCTGAGATGTACCAAAGGAAAATCTTACAAGGGGACCATTCCCCTCATGTAGCAGGTCCACAGGTTGGAAACAACCCAACAGGTTTAAGATTTATGATCGGGAATCTCATGTATGCAAGTGGAAGAAAGCCCTCTATTGCTTGAAGCAAAACACCCCGTGCTTAATATGAAAGGATTGATAGTTGTCTGATGAAGCTGAGATTCACTAGGAGTGAAGTCGATGCAAACCACTGCTTGAAGGTTGTGGATGATAGACCTCTCATACTGGCACCTCATGAGGAGTACCTCTTTCTGACAGGTGCAGACCCTCTCATTTGCAAAAGTAAGAGGGAGTTGGATTTCGGATTTGGAACGGTGAACTGCAAGCCCGTGACTACCTCGATGGACCTTAACTTTCAAAAGTTATGTGGTAGTAATGCCAGACCAGATTTGGGAAATGCCCCTAAGTTTCATAAAACTCATTCACGTTGATGTTCTTGGTAAACTTTCGTCCAGACATATGTTTTGCAGTTATCATGATGAGCTCATATATGATTGAGCCTCTCTGGATTAGTACCAAGAATCTTCTCAGATAACTTCGAGGCACAATCTCTCATGGATTGAGATACACTGCCGAAAATATGAAGCTGCATGAATGTTCAAATGCTAACTGGGCAGGTAGTGTGCAAGATCGCAAGAGCACTTCTAAGTGTTGGTTCTCTTTGGGTTTTGCTTCGATATCCTGGATGAGCAGGAAGCAGAAATCGGTTGCTATAAGCACTGCTGAGACCGAATACATAGCTACAAGTATGACCTCATGTGAAGCTGCCTGATTGCGGAATCTCTTCAGTGAGTTGTTTGTACACATGATGTATACCACCGTGATCTTGTATGTCAACCAAGGGGGATTCGACTATTGAGGAATCTCGTATTCTATGATTGCTCCAGCATATAGACATCAGATAGTACTTTACCTGGGATATGGTACGTCGATGAGCAAGGAGGCTCCATTGCATTGAGACTAATGTACAAGTCGCAGACATTCTGTCAAAGCCCTAGGGAAAGGTCAAATTTGTGACTTTCCCGAATGACATGGAGTCGTTGAGAGACCCTCTTATGAGGGTCCTGCATGATGCATGCATCAAGCTCTAGGACCTCTGGGGGGGCTTCGGGTTCTTGGAGCAACAAGAGACCATAGGTCGACTCACCCTCCCCTAATGGTGTGCTACGTACAGGGTGAATGGTTCAGCCTTCCCTTGTGATACCCCATGGCGACTTATGGACAGGATGAGTGGTTCTCCTGTCGAGGCATCCTTCCCATGCAGTCTAGGGCCCAGGGGAATTACCTCTCATCTCGCCAATGAGCAAGGAAATGGGGTTAGGGACTATAGGAGTAATATCGATGGACACATCGTTGTATCTACCGTACTCCCTATGCTAGGATGACCTCCATTGATCTGGGATCAGTATGAGTGGTTTGAGACACTCTCTTTTGATATTGATCTGAGGCCAATTGGAACCGACTTCGGGTCAGTAAGAGTGATATGACTCACTCTCTTGGAACTGATCTGGGATCAGTGAGAGTGGTATGACACACTCTCTTCATATGGAACTGACTTCGGGTCAGTAGAGAATGGTATGATACATTCTCGATCAATTCTTCTTCTTCATGATTCAGTAGAGCAGAGCAGTGCAGGGCACTGATGGCAGAGATAGTACAATCGGACAGATGGATCAGAAGATGGAGTTCTCCCTAGTTGAGAGGAAGTGTTAAAATTGGCAACTAGGGCTAAACTCCATGTTAGTCATCTTATTTATGGCAGCTGATATTTTTCTTAGATCCCTATCATCGAGAGGTGTAGGATTGATCTAAAGATCATCCGATTTCAATAAGTATTCATGGAGTTACGAATTTATTTATGTTATAAGACAATTTGTCAAGGTCGGCCAGCAACCAAATAAACCCCACATGTGCTCAGCGTTTTAGTATAAAATGAGATGACTTGAGAGTCATTTCACACACACTTCTCTCTTGATTTATCTCCACTTGTCTTGGGTAGTGTGAGAGAAATCTAGGAGGAAGTAGCCCTAAAACGTTGGAGGAAAGGAGGTTGCCCTAGCAGCACCAAAGAAGACAGGCCAGCGAAGCCATGGAAGGAACCTCTACGCTGCCCTAACGTTGACCTAAAGAAGCCCTAACTATTCTAACCTAACGCTGACCTAAAGAAGCCCTAACCGCAGTCCCAAGGAAGCCCTAGCCGCAGTCCTAAGGATGCCCTAGATGCAATCCAATCAAGTGCAACGCATACCTTGGAGAGCAGCTCATTGGAAAGGAGAAGAAGTTTGTTTTGGTGGCAGCAAGAGACACAAGACCAACGAAGAATTCAGGGACTGTTTGGCCACAACAAAAGGAGGAAGGCTGAAGTTGTTGGTGAGGGCTAGACTGCCCAGAAATTGCAGCGTAGGGTCTCCTCCCCTCCTAGAAGGGCAGCCGTAGTAAAGGAGGGCACTTCTGGGCAGATTGAAGGGTTGTTAGGGACTATGTTTGAGTACCCTAATCAGTCCGGAATTGCGGGAGTCAAAGGACCCTAGAACAGTGTGTTGTAGCATGCATTTTAGGTGCTTGGTGTGTGTGCACTGTGCAGCAAAGGTCTGTGGTAAGCCACAGGCCTAGCCACTCCTAAACAGGCCAGCTTGGAAGTGTTAGGGGCTGTCATATGACCAGAATAGCAGCATGAGGAGGCAACCATGTTCAAGGTATGTTTTGGGCATGATTGTTGGGTTGCTGTAGGTTAATGGGACAGTAAAAAATCATAGGTACATGTGCTGAACATTGGGACAGCATGTCTAAACATTGGGACAGCATGTGTTGAACATTAGGACAGCATGTGTGACAGCAAGGTACAGCAGTGCTAAACATTGGGACAGCATGTGTAAACATTGGGACAACATGTGTGACAGCAAGGTACAGCAGTGCTAAACATTGGGACAGCATGTGTGACAGCAAGGTACAGTAGTGCTAAACATTGGGACAGCATATGTGAACATTGGGACAAGAAGTGTGACAGCACGGTGCAGCAATGGCACATGGGACAGCAAGTACATGATGCAGTACAGTGATGGGTACAGTCATGATTAGTGAAGCATGATGAGATGCAGCATAGTGATGGGTGCAGCATGGTGCAACACAATGAGGTGCAACATGATGATGAGGAGCAGCACAATGATTGGTGCAGCATGGTGTTGGAGTCACCTAGGAGAATAAGTTGAAGCAACATGTCTTCAACTGAGTTCAGCTACCTCATGTATCATCTACTTAGAGATGATCTATGCTCGTATTTAGATAAGTCAAAGTGTTGATTTCTGTTGTATATGTACTATCTCTCTCTCTGTTGAACTAGTGAAGAACATATAAGAAGAATTGATCAAGGGTTTCCCCACATTGGGGTTTATCCCTGGCTAGCGCCACATCTTGTGTCCTTGTCTTGGATTGTCTTCTGCGATTTATGTTTATGTTCTATCTGAAATTTACTATTATGCTAATATGATTGCTAATCTAGAAAAGATATTGAGCTAACTATGAAAATTGAAATAAATTTCTCTAAGCATAGAACATACCTAAAATTAACGCCTGCTAATATCACAAGTAATTATCAAGTTAAGGAAAATCGTCTATAATCTACAAGTCCCTTGATTTTCCAAGAGTCTATAGATGGAAACTATGCATTCACTCACAAAAGGACGTCTAGGGCATGACTTTTTCTCTTTAAAACAAAGTGACAAGTAGGTTTCAATTACATCCTCCAATGTAGCAAGGTTGCTCCTTTATGGCTCCCAAATTGACTTTGACAATCTAAACATACAATGAAAACGCCACCATATACACACCAAGAATATCTTGCCACACATAAATAGAGTTGTACATGCAAACTTCAATAGATCATTTATTCCATAATGAAAGGTTTGACTTTGGCATCTAGAGGTGGAATTTCTTCTGTGATCATGGGCCTTGGATGTCTCACTTTGGACTGATTTATAAGAAGCAATTTTCATTGGGTTTTGCCCTAGGAGAGGGGATTTTGCCCTTGCAGAGAGCCTACACTTTGTGTTATTTTGTTTCTATGATCTTCATGTTTTGCATTTGGTAATTATTTGATGAAGAAGAACATAATTAATTTAAAAGATGCCAACGAAATTCACAAATAATTATCAACAAAAGAGAAATCTAATAATTATTAGAAGCCTCCCGATTTCTCAACATAGTATTAGAGCTAAGGTCTGGAATAGGAAGTATTGAACAAGTCCTAGACCTCTTGTGGATAGTGTTTCTGTGGAAAGAGGCACCTGTAGATAATTATATTGACACATATCACATTGGTTCTGTGATTGATTTGGAGATCTTATGAAGTGGATCACATTATTTCTTGATCACACCTTTGTGATTTTCGCACCTATATTACGGCACGATATATATTACACTACCGTAATTTGTATCTAAAAACAGAAGTTGACTTTCTGTAACTCCTTTGAAGACATCTACTATGGTTTGATGATATTCTCTAGCGTAGTTTCCATTTCTAGGAAGTCTCACATGACTTAGAGGACATCTCTTGTAGCTCGCTTATGGTTATGGTTTGATCGTATTTCTTGTGTTTAGATGCATATATGTATCTCTCTGACTCGCACTGCTTGTTAAACTATAATGGCTCGGTCTGTGGAAAGCTCGTGGCTTGTACAAAGATTGCACAGTTATATATATATGTGTGTGTGTGTGTGTGTGTGTGTGTGTGTGTGTGTGTGTGTGACTCCTCACATTGTTGTTGTGGGACACGACAAAAATCTAGAAATAGTAGCAATCTAGACAAGTTCGAGAATTCATTGATGACTCGGACTCTGGCACTGCGGCATCGTTTTCATGGCAGGTATCACGAAAAAATTCTTTATGGCTCGTATGACAAACTTCCCATATGACACTCTAATGAGATGACTTGCTTCATAAAGCTTGTGTATACTCTCTTTCACTTTGTGGAAGTATTATCATAAGATTCGCATTTTATATGACATCGCACCAAGACATTGGATCTTGTATGATGACGATCTTGGCATAAAACTTCAATGATAGCTATGTACTAACCGAAGGTGGCTATAATCTCAATATAGCAGTAATCTTCATGTGATAGTAAAATGGAGCTTGATAAATGACAATAACATGATAGATCATTTATAAGATTGAGATATTTCGAACAAGTTTGAGTCACCTTGTTGTGACATAAGAAGGAATTATAGTCCTGAGAACCCCATGAAGAAATAAGGACTTTGTAACTTGAAGGACAAAAATATGCAGTACTTGTGTTGAAATATGATTGGCCCTTCACAATTAAAGAAGGATCGAATCCTTACAAAGAAGAAGGTGTGGTTAGAGGTATGTACAATCTATGTGCATTTCATGTTATGTAATCATTAGAAAGGGTCTATTGAGTAATTTAAAGAAGGATTGAATCCTTACAAAGAAGAAGGTGTGGTTAGAGGTATGTACAATCTATGTGCATTTCATGTTATGTGATCATTAGAAAGGGTTTATTGAGTAATTAGGTTTTTGCAGCTATTTGCATGATAAGAACCTAAGGTTTGTAGATTTTACATTTTTGAAGGATTTTGGTATCTAGGTTCGTAAACCCTAGAAGGGACTTGGATTGGAAAACCCTAGAAAAGTGAAAAACCCTAACCCTTATCACTCATTCCCTCTTATGAAGCCCTAGCTCTTGATATCTAGGATTTGCAGAAAGAATCTAGGGTATGTGGTAAAACCCTAATAAGGGTTGGGACATGGGATATCTAGAGTTTGTAACCAAAATCCTAAAAGCACACTCTTGAGAAATCATGGAAACCCTAGATTGACAAAATTGACATCTTGCTTTTGTATTTGTATATTTTGCTTGGTTGTACTTGTTGTTATAGATTGCAGGTAAAACCAAAAAAGAAAGGACATGATGAGGAAAGTGTTGAAGAATGCAACTAGGTTCGGTCTTCATAATGTCATGTAATTGTGATGATGTAATAAAAATAAAATTAGTTTTTGTAATGTCGTGCTTCATGAGTTTCATTAGCAAGAGTTTTTATTCTAGATAGTTCCCATTGAGAGCTTTAGGATTTGTCAAAGATTCAATGTCATGTATGAAGATATGTCAAAAGTATTCTAGTTTATAGGACTATCAAATAGCCCTCCAAAAGACAAGCATGGTTCTCCTCTTCATGTCGGCCTCTAGAAAGAACAACTAACACAAGTTGGCTCATAAATAAAAGACGCATACAAGTCGGCTTATTTATGGGACAGGCTACTATAAATATGTGGCTAGGATCTTCGCACTCACATAGTTCAGAAGTTCGAATATCTCTGAGATTTTCGGAGGTCAATTACAATGCCAAATTCAGATAAGGGTGTAGAAGAAAGTTCGGTGAAGGAGCTCAGTCTAGGGTATAGAAGTATAGAGATAAGCTCAGATTCCTCTGAAGATCGGATCACAGAAAGGAGACCAATTTGGATCATAGATAAGAGACACTAGTTCGGACGGAACTCGGAAAATGATGAAGGGACAGCGAAGATTAGTTTAAGGACTGATCACAGTCATCAAGTTCGGATCTCTGAAATTAGGGTGGCAAAACACAAAGACAAAAGTTCAGATTTGGATGAATAGTTACCCTCACGTTCGGATGTCATTACAGTCAAGAAGTTCAAACTTCTATGACAGAGTCTCAGCGTTATAAAGAAAACACAGTTCAGTAATAGAAACTACAGATTCGGTGCTATATCACAGTGATTTGGTGACATTACATTGACATGTTTCAGTACTATCTCTAGTGTATCTATAGTTCATTGAGGAGATGATCTAAGTGTTAAGAAGGTCGATGAAGAAGACAAGTCAAGAAGAAGAAACGAGCAGAAGACAAAGAACTAGTGTCTTGGTCTTGGAGTGGCTAATAGGTCAAGGGTCTTGATCTTGGTATTCATCAATTGGAATCTCTATAAGAAGAATTTGTGCACGTTTTCCTCTCAAAGAGTGAAAGGTTTTGGCCCTAGCTTATAGCCTACATGATGTGTCTCTTGTGTATTTATGTTCATGCATTGGTTACTGTTTGATGAAGAAGAACACTAATAATCTAACGTGGAGAAGAACCTAATCTAAAGAAGTAAAAAGCATTCACAAGCAGTCACTAATGGAAGAGAAATCAACTAATACTAATGCCCTAGATTTCTCAACAGAAAAGCGCTGCTCACTTTGAGGAAAGAAGACTAGATGGCTACATGAAGTAAGAGGCATGCATGTTTCTGGTAGCTCTTTATTCGAGAAAAGATGTAATGTCTTCAATCTAGCAGAAAGAAGTTGATCACTAAGGTATGCTCAATACTATAAGCATGGTATTAAACATTGTTGATAATATCGGCAATATTCGAAAATATCGCAATATTTTCGACAAAACGATATATCGCCGAGAAAATATCGTGATATTTTCTGTTTTGAAAATATCGGCAAATGTCGCGATATTTTGAAAATATCAACAAAATATTGGCTATGTTTAAAAATTTGAAAAAAAAAAAAAAAAAAAATTATGCTTACCGATATTCGCTGATATTTTGCCGATATTTTCGTCAATATTGCCGATAAGATATTTTCTGGACCCTCGCCAATATTTTGCCGAAACTGATATTTTCAGCACCGGTATTAAACACAAAACTCTTCCTTATGGTCAATGCATGAAGGCATGATATTAGCATGTCTTGAACTCTTCTATGTGGTGGCAGGATCAATATCTAACAATCTCTTGAAGAAAGCAAGAAAGTTGGCAACATCAACTCCAAGAAGAAGTTATGAAGTCTCTGATGAATATGATTAAGAACCTTGCTAATTGGTTCATTCCTTTGATGGACACCTTGTAGATGAACTCTGATATCATATGCAAGAGGATGTTGGTCTCCAAAAGGAACATGGTGGAGAAGTTGTTGTTTTTTATAAAGGGCCATTATGATGATGTAATTATGATATTGATGATTTGATTATCTTGTTGGATATGATTGGCCTACCTAGAAGGATGTTGCAGAAATTCACATTGGCAATTAAGATATTATATCTTCAACTGGTTTCGGTTTGAACTCAATCTAAGACATATTTAGATTAAGTGGATAACTTTGGAAATCCTTTGAGGAGGATATGGCAAAAGATGTTTACACTTTGTTGGCAAAAAAGAGGTAGTAGCAAGAAGGATAACCAGATGATGGCAAAGAAGGATCACTTTCCAAATTAAAGGATGTTATGGCTAGCTATACATTGATTGGTTCAACACTATGTTGTTGTTGGATAGGAAGGAAAGTGATATGGAAAGTCGATGGCCAAAACCCTGTCCTAGATTGAAGGAATTGTGGTTGTATCTCCCTAAGTTGAGAACGAGTATTTGATCTCCTTATGCTTGAGAGGGAGCTTGGACATATTCCTTGATTGAGAAGGAATGGTGGATCTCTTCCCTAATTAAGAGGGAGAGAGGATCTCTTGGCAGGTAACCTAGATGACACCTAGATCCCTGTTGAGTCGCTGTCTTAATAGGTAAGCCTAGATGACACCTGCATCCCTATTGAGTTGGTGTCTTGGCAAGTAGCCTAGATGACACCTGCATCGTTGTTGAGTTGGTGTCTTGGCAAGTAGCCTAGATGACACCTGCATCCCTGTTGAGTCGGTGTCTTGGCAGCATAGTATTGAAAATCGGTTGGTCTAAACAGAAAACCAGTCAAACCATATGGTTCATTGGCCAAACTAATTGAACCGGTCAAAAAACCCGGTCAACTGCCCTTCCTCGCAGTTTTTATGATGGAATCGGCCGGATTTTCCATAAATAAGATGGTTTCATCACAAACCAGTGAATTCATTGCCAAGTCGGTCGCAGACCCACCAGATGCATTCTTGGAGGCTTGTGAGGTGGTTTGGAGGTTGTTTCCCTCCAAAAACAGCCCCTCCAAGCCAATAAAAGGAGGCCTACCCTCTCATTTGCCTCACACATCTCATTTGGAGTTTTTGTAAGCTTAATTTTGAGCTTGGAGAGTGTTGAGTTTTTGCTAGAGTAGTGGAACAGTAGAGAGTTTGAGCTAAGTATTAAGCCACCATGCCTCCAAAAGCCAAAGATACTGCATGGGCTCATTGTGATATGATTGATGGCAAAATGATCTGCAAATATTGCCAAAAAACTATTGAAGGAGGCGGTATTAAGAGGTTCAAGCAACACTTGGTTGGGATAGGAGGCCATGTAAAGCCATGTAGAGCACCAAATGAAGTAATAGGACTTATTAAGGCAGAATACCTTTAGAAGTTTGAGACTCAAGTCACTAAACCAACAAAGAAGTTTGTGACTCAAGCAGTTGCAAAGTTTGGGAGTCGGGACTCAACCAACTGAGTTTGATCATGATGAGAAGTTTCAAGTCATAATGTTGATCACTAATATCATATACGTAGACTTGTAGTAGGCCAGTGGCCACATAGCTTGTAGGCTTTATTTTTGGACACTTGAGGCCATTTCGAGCCTCATTGATTATATTGCACTCAGTGCCATTTTGATATATTCACCTTTACATGGTATATATATGAGCAAACTTTGCATATTTTGTGTCTATTGGTTTACAATCGTGGTTTTAAATCTTAAAAATAGTTTTTTATTAAAAAAATAATTATTTCATGATTTTTTTAAAAACTGGTTCATTGAGATCTAACTAGTGTTGTTAAAATCGCTATATTATCGTATAATCATGATAATTTCAATGAAAAGAGAAAATCGCGCTTAGTAATCAGATTTTTTTTTTGCCCAATTTTTCCAAAAAAAATCGCGATTTTTAACGAAAAAATCGTGGGAGGCTCGGGCAGCGCATGTTTTTAAAAAAATTGAAAAAAATGAATATTTCTGAAAACGATTTTTTCCCGATTATTACCGATTTTTTCCGATTTTTTCCTCACGCCGATATTATCCCGATAACAATTAGTGCAACATTGGATCTAACTAGTCTTGATTTGACTGATTCTGATTTGAAACCCGGTTTATAGGTGGACCAATCCGATCACCGATTTCGGTGTGAATACTATGCTTGGTTGGTAGCCTAGATGACACTTGGATCCTTGTTGAGTTGGTGTCTTGGCAAGCAGTCTAAATGACACCTAAATCCTTGTTGAGTTGGTGTCTTGGCAGGTAGCCTAGATGACACCTGGATCCCTATTGGATTGGTACCTTGGCAAGTAGCCTAGATGGTACCCTAGATCCCTTAATGGGTTGATATTTGGCAGTTAACCTAGATGGTATCAAGATCTCTAGCATTATATATGTTGATTGTGATACTCATCTTAGAACATTTCAATTTGAGGTCACCCTTGTACCATTAGTACAATTATGAATACCTCCCTAGTTAAGAGAGAGTGTTGAAAGATGTAACTAGTTTCGATCTTCATAATTGTACCTCCATGTATTTTATGTAAAAGGCAAAAAGAAAAAAGAAAAGAAAAGAAAAAAAGAGAAAAAGAAAAATTATTTTTCAAGCATGGGTTTCGTGCTTAAAAGAATTTTTATTATTATTATATTAGATAAGCATGTTCTTAATGCTTTTGGGTTTTGATGGGTCAAAGAGCCAAAGTCCTATTTTGACCTCTTGAAAAGAGAAGCAAAAATGATTTTTATTATGTAATTTTTGGTCAAATTTATTATTATTATATTAGATAAGCATGTTCTTAATGCTTTTGGGTTTTGATGGGTCAAAGAGCCAAAGTCCTATTTTGACCTCTTGAAAAGAGAAGCAAAAATGATTTTTATTATGTAATTTTTGGTCAAAAACCCCTCTAGATGCCAAGTTAGCCATGCACCAATGGACATGTTTGTTCACACCCATCTGGACACTATAAATAGAAGATGATATGAGCTCATTTGGACATACACTTGGGTGTATTTTTGGTCTGAAATTTCGCAGAAGAAGAGAGATTAAGTGGAGGGCCGAAGTCTGAAATGAAAGAAGAGTTTCTTCTTGAGATGACATGTGAAAGTTATGCCTTTGTACTTCCGTTGTTGTTGATAACTTGATGATGAATTTGTTGAGCAGAATGGAAGGTTTGACTTCATCTAGAGGTGGAAGTTCTTTTGTGGTCATGAGTGTCTCACTTTAATCTGATTTATAAGAAGAGATTTTGACTGGGTTTTCCCCTAGGAGAGGGGTTTTTGCCCTGGCAGTGAGCCGATATTTTGTGTTCTTTTGTTTTTGTGATCTTCATGTTTTTCATTTTATAATTATTTGATGAAGAAGAACATAATGAATTTAAAATATGCCAACATAATTCATAAATAATTATCAACGAAAGAGAAATCTAAATCTTATTGGAAGCCTCTTGAATTCTCAACACAACCTGGAGAAATTCACCCCAACAAATTCATTGGCAAAAAAACCTGTGTGTTCCCTACAAGCTGCCATTGCACCTCAAAAAATTCAACCTCTAGCAATTCAGCTTCTCCTAATAAATTCACCCCTTTCCTCAAAAACTCGGTCCTACATTCTTCAAAACTCAGCCTCTTTGTATTTTCCCTTCAATCCTCTTGTACCTCTCCTCTTCTATGCTTCAGCCTATTGAGCCACTCACACTAGAGAAGGTCACTTTCCCTTCTTGTGTTTTCTCAATTGTGTCTTCAAGTCATCACTAAGCTTCTTTTATAATCTTCATTAAGCCCAAAACCCAAAACCCTAATCTCCCTTCAAAAAAATATTAGAAATCAATGGTTGAGATTATTTTTAAGTCAATTAAATAATTTAATTATTTATACTTAGAAAATGACTTAATAGTCCACAATAATTAATTGACTTTAATTATTTTATTTTTCCTAAGTTAGAATTAGGAAATAAGACATAAATCACTTACTCCACAAAGCAGGAACCTAAAGAGGCAATAAATCATCTTCCACATGCTAAGACACCAAGCCTGTGCAGAAGACCTTCCAAAGCTACCATAAGCTTTAATAGCCAACAAAAAGAATAGGGAAGGTGGAATTTATGAGAGTGATGATGTTGCAATTATTATCAATAGAACAGGTCAAAGCAAGTTGCATTCTAAAAGCTTTGTATCGACTGGCAACCAAACAGGGGGAGCCAAGCATGAAATTGACAAAGTACAGCCAAAATTATTTGTTGAGCAATGTTGTGCTCCACCAAAGGCAAAATCAATTGTCATAGAAAATAGAAATTCCACAAAGGTGCATGTTGATAATAGTCAAAATGTGAAAATTCCATATCTAACTCTAATCTAGACTTATTGCAATTGGTAATTATCTGCCCATCTTTTATTAAAGATTATTTGTCGCAGCTAAAATATTTACTGCAAATACAGAATAATAACACTACTGCATTATTCACCAATTATAAATTCACACAAACTGAGAAAACCACACATAAAAATGGACACCGATATTTTGGGACAAATGTCCCTGGAAAAACCCCAAGATAGAGAAAACCAATTCCGCAGATAAGGGTTTTATTATTTCATCAGCAAATCTGTAACTGAAAGATATTACAACTGTTTGCCATAGAATGGCAAAGCTCCGGCGAAAAATCGATCTTCACTTCTGCAAGTTAGTCCAACCCCTTGGAAGCAACTCATCCCTCTGGAAGCAATAGGGCCCTCCCATATAGCACAAACTCGACCCACACGTGCGACCTAGAGAAATTCGGCCTCCACTGGCAACTCGCACCCCTAGACAAAAATCTCATTCTCCAATGGCAAATCGATCTCCCTCTGTTTATTCGCACAACTGGAGAAAACTCAGTGCTTTGCAAAATAATTTGGCCCTTACAAAATCTCCCTCTGCCACTCAAAATTTGGAAGATTCTCATATGAAGAATATGTTCCAGAAAAATTCTTCTCGCTCAATAACTGCTAAAACCCTTGCTGGTATCAAACCCTATACTATCACTGTGCCACAACCCAATTATTCTCCACAATGCCCATCAATTTGCTCTTAGAATCTCTCGTTGAGAATTCAACGATGAAGATCAAATCTCGATCGATGGTTAGGATCATCTTGACTCTATCAAGGAACTTTTCTCGAAGTCACTAGAGAGAAATCAACTTGTCTCAATTAACACTGATTAATTAACTTATTTTCCTAAGTTAGGAAAATTATTAAAAATTGGTCAATAATCTAACTAAGATATTTTCCTTCAAAAAAAAATCTTGGGCGTGGAGATATTTTATTCTCATATATTATTAGCCTCAGTAACACCTCCTGAGACTAATTGGAAATTGTCATTGGGTTGTTAAAAGGACATTGAATTAATTGTGTTAAGCATAGAACATACCATTGTTATCTAGAATTAGTAGTTGTTGAAGTACTTGTTCATCTTCTTTGATGACATATTGTTCTACAGCAAAACAGGGGAAGACCACTAGAAGCCCTTGGGCAAGGTGTTGGGGATTTTGGAGGAGTTATATGCAAAGAAGTCCAAGTGTGAATTTGGCATGATAAAGATGCTCTACTTAGGGCATGTGATTGGTCATGATGGGGTTTAGGTGCATCATAAGAAAATTCAGGCAATCATTGACTGGCCCACCCCAAAGAATGTTACAAAACTGAAGAGCTTCCTTAGTCTCTGCACTCACTACAAAAATTTGTTAAGGGGTTTTCACAATTAAGAACTCCTCTTACAGACCTCACCAAGAAGGGAGCCTTCAGCTCGTCAGAAAAAGCACATGAAACATTCGAAAGGATGAAGGAGGTGATGAGCACATGCCATGTGCTTGCTTTACCAGATTTCACCCAGCCATCCGTGTTGGAATGCGACGCTTCCAGACAGGGATCAGAGCAGTTCTTATGCAAAATCAGCACCCCATAGCGTTCGAAAACAGCAAGCTCAGAGATTATGAGTTGCATTATTTGATCTATGATAAGGAGATGTTGACCATAATACATGCATTGGCCAAATCCAAGCAATATCTAGTGGGGAACCGATTCAAAGTAAAAACAAACCATAACACCCTGAGGTTCCTCATGGAGCAAAAAGAACTGAGTGAGAGGCAGCAAAAGTGGATAAGTAAGTTGCAGGCCTATGACTTCGAGATAGAGTACGTCAAGGGCAAGAATAACATAGTTGTTGATGCTCTAACAAGGATGCCACCCACTTTCTCACTCATAGAGATGACAGAAAATTAAAAGTCATTGTTGCTGGTGGAGAATTCGAAGAAAAAATTTGCTTGTGAGATTCTAGAGGGGTTGATCCATGATGACAAGTACCGAGTTATGAATGACATTATTTACTACAAGGACCAAATATATCGTGTGCCTGAGTCAAAACTCAAAGAGAGAAATATGCAAGCAGCTCACAGCTCACCCTTAACAAGAAATCTGGGATATCTAAAGACCTACAAGAAGATTAGGGAGAGGTTCACCTGGAAAGGCCTCAAAATGGATGTGTTGAGATTTGTGAGGGAGTGCAACACTTGCCAACAAAACAAAACAGAGCACACTCATCCAACAGGTTTCCTGCAGCCCCTCCCCATCCCGAAATAGAAGTGGGAGATCATTTTCATGGATTTTATCACTGGCTTACCTCCAGTGCAGGGCAAAGATTGCATATATGTGGTGGTAGACCGGTTCACAAAATTTGCTCATTTCTTTACCATAACGTCAAAATATTCAACTTCACAAGTGGATGAGCTATTTTTCAAGGATGTCTTTAGATTGCATGGGTTACTGAAGACCATTGTCAGTGATAGAGATAACAGGTTCATGGGTGGCTTCTAGCAAGAGCTTTTCAGACTTGTGGGGACTAATCTAACTCCAAGCACCAACAACCACCCACAGAATGATGGGCAGACAGAGATAGTCAACAAGTGGCAGACCAACAAAAGGCATGGTTGAAGTGGTTGCATCTAGGAGAGCATTGCTACAATACCACTATCCACATGTCCATTGGAATGACTCCCTTCAAAGTATTATATGGGTATGACGCTCCAACATTTGCGAACAGGAATTTGGGGACAATCGAGCACCATTGGCCAGAGACTAGATTCAAGAGAGCCAAGACATTTTAAAAATCCTCAGGACAATCTACATATGGCTCAGAATCAACAGAAATTGTATGCAGACAGGCTCTGGGTGGAGCGCAACTTTGAAGTGGGAGATATGGTCTACCTTAGTCTTCAGCCCCACAGACATTTATCACTGAAACAAACGGGGCAGAAAAGTTGAAACCTAGGTGTTATGGGCCATTCAAGATTTTGAGACGAGTAGGAGAAGTGGCCTATGAACTCTAGCTTCGTGAAGGATGTAAAATTCACAACGTTTTTCATGTCTTGTCCCTCAGAAAGGCCTTGGGGCAAATATCCTAGATACAAGGGAGAGGAAGTTGCGGAATAGGACAATCAAAGTGTAGCTAGTAAAGTGGAAAGATTTGTCGGTGGAAGATGCTACCTAGGAAGGTGGACAAGTGCTCAAACATCCTGAATTGGAATTGCTTGAGGACAAGCAATCTTCGGCGGGAAGGATTGTAATGTCTCTGACCACTTAGGAAGCTTATGACGAAGTCCGCTAGCCTAATGTGGTTCCCATAGGTTAAAGCGGGGAAATATTTAGTAATGGGGACTTAAATTGCCTAAGGAAAACATTATAAAGTCTAAAAAAAAGAAAGGGTGACATTCCCTAGGCAAGTGAAAAGTCACTCTAACTTTATAAAGTGAAATATCATAAAATGACTTTATAAAAGTTGATTTAATAAAAGCCAAAAAGGTGACCATAAGTTTATAAAAGAAGGAAAATGAGGAGACTCTCCTCATTCATGCATTTTGAGATTTTGGAAAAAAGAGTTCTTGGAGAGAGTTTTGAAAGGGAAACTTAGGGTTTTAGGAACCCTAGCTGCAATAGCTGACTTCGGTGTTGAAACTAAACACCCTGTTGGATTTGAGAGTGAAATCACTCAGATTTCACCACTGTGCTTCAATGGAGAACAAGATTTACAAGAAATATTGAGGTACCCAGGTGTTATCAGTTGATTAATGATTTTATGAACTTAATGGGTATTTTCTATCTTATTCTTTCAGGCTGAAGAAGACATCAAATGCATCAAACTCCTAGCTATGGGGAGATCAATTTGCTGAAGAAAAGACTAATGAAGAGTCTGGGATGTATTCCATATAGTGGCTGATTCCAAGGACCAATTCTATTAGTCTTTCACTGGCAGATTTGAATAGGAAAGTTGACCCAACTCTCTACAGGTGACTCTGGTTAAGTTCCTCTAGTTTTCTGGGTTGAATCCCTCGATAAAAAGGGGGTTTATCTTTATACTTCTCCTGGGACAATTTCTGAAGCCGATTGAAGACAAGTTAGTGGGTTTTTGGAGCGATAATCTTTGCCAGAACAGTGTTGAGCGTGTGAATGTGGATGGTAGCAAATTTCTGGGTAGTAAAGGGTAAGCATACCACTGTTTGAAGAGTGTTTTCCTCAGCTGGAAGTCATGGCTTGTTTCAGATTGTTCGTGGGCATTATCTCTGTGCCTGAATACAGACATTATCCTTACCTGTGCGTGTTATTCTGCTCCTGGGACTGCGATTGCTGTAAACTTGTGGGAGTATAACTTAAGTGGCTCGTATCAGCTGTTGCTTGCTTGTCTGGTTTCATAACAGCAGTTGAAAATCTGAACTAGAGGCTCTCTGCTGGGATAGTGTATCTCTGCTTCACGTGAGGGTGAAATTTCTCAAGGAAACAGCATTATAACCTCTGTGGAGGCCAATATATACCAGGTTCCTCTTGTATCTCTGTTGTGTATTTAATTTCATGAAAAATGATGGTCTGTACTTGTAGTGTCCAATGCAGTCTTTGATATAGTTTATCAATGTTGTTATAAATTTATGAATGGTGAAATGAAAAATCAGCAGTTTTCTTGACTGATTGCTTTATATGTGCTTTACAATATACTTGCATTTGACACCAAAGACTATATTTCACCTTACAGAAATGTTCAGTTGAACTATTGGGCAAACAGGCATCATTTAAAACTCAAATTAAACTCAGAAGAATCTTTAAAAACCCACAGTATTTCAAGGTAGAATCTTACAGATAAATTAAATTGCCGTGAGAAAGTATTTTGGCTGGTATTAGAAATTTAACAAGGCATAATTCGCAAGCCTCCAACAAAAGCCCCAAAAATAGATTTAGTTGTAATTATGTGGAATATGATCAACATGGCCATGCAGAGCATATTTTGAAAGCAGCTATTGAATTTGAATAAAGGCTTTCAAGACATTTTGAATCTTGGAACAACTATGGTTGAAAACCGGTAATACAAGAAACCCGATGATATTAATGTGGAGATTACTACAAACAAATACAATAACAAAACAATAGCCCACACTAGAGTAAAACCAAATAAGCACACCTTTAATTCTGCAATTTCCTGCTCCTTTTTTGCGAAGTTTACGATAAATGCAGCCTCCCTTTTTTTAGCTTTCTCCAACTAATACAAAAAAAAAACAATGAAAATCCAGGAGAAGGCAGTCAAATCAGTTTACAAACAGTGATTCTCATTTCCTTTGCCCATACCATGCCCTGCCTAGATATATGAATGGAATTCCCAGCTGAATTAGTATTCAAAAAACTCTATATCAGCATCTAACCTGTTCTCTCAATGACTCGTCAGAAGATCTTAGGTTCTGAATCGCATTTACAACAAGGCCTGGTTCTGTACCACCAGCAAAAATAATATGGAAATGGTTTGAGCAATAAAAAATTGTGTATAGTACCTAGATATTATATAAAGTAGATGTATTCAATCTTCAAAGAACTGCTTTCTAATAGCAAGAAGGAAAATGCCAGTTGAAGAGGAGAAAATCAGCTCACCAGGATTTGTGCCTGCTAGAATAAATGACTCATTCCGAAAAGCTGAACGCCACTTCTCTAGCTCATCTTCTGCATGTTTACATTTATCCTGCAGCAAAAGCAGAAGTTTTGATCTCAGGTAGAAATAATTCAAGAAACATAATGCTGATTAGGTAACAAAGTAAAGGGCAGCAAGAGTGGGAGAAATTATTTTGAATTCTGATGGAAATGAAGGGAACACACTCGAATGGGGGGCTGAGAAGAACAACCAATAACCAGGCTGAAGCACTAGCCCTTATATTGGACCTGAGATTAATTGATGAGAAAATGTATCATTGGATAGTAGCCCAGGGGTGTAGATGAGTTGGTGATAGTGTACTCTTAAGGCACTCCTTGCAATGTCGCTGGTTCAAACCTCACCTAGCCCGTGTGGCGTGCTTGGGGGTGTGCAGTGCACCTAGAATTTATAGTGATAGCGGTCAGAATCAACCCCGTGTCAGGTGCGTATGAGCCCAGACTAGTTGGCAATTCCTCTAGACAGAAATAAAAATAAATAAATTATTAAGAAAAAATAAAAAAGGTTATTGGATACTCAAAGGTTAATAAAAACATTCAGGAAAGAACCAGGGCAAATTCAAACTAAACTATCAAAAATCTTCTCCAAGCTCCGAAAAGAGATCCAGTGCTTTGAAAAAAGGGAGTTTTACCATGTGTTAAGGAAACTAAATGAACAGGCAGATTCTTCAGCCAGTGTGGCCAGTCAGCTTGAACCAATAGTGAGGGATAAATATGGCTTCAGCCAGATGCTGCTCCCTTGAACCTTTAGTGGGAAAAATTATGTCTCATAATGGTGGGAAAAAAAAACAAAAAGAATTAAGGGGCAATGTAACACCTAACAACAATTATCATGTATGAATCAAGGAACTCATCGATGCAAACGTGTTCAAGGATTGGAACATTATCTTCACATCCACTGCATGCATTCAAACTATCCACGGGAGGTACTTGACATGTGGGAAGCAGCTGAAGCCTGCTTATCACAACAAACAGAAATTCACATTACTTCAGTGGGATTTTGGAAATTCAAGCAGTGAATTTAGTCCAGATTGTTCAGAATTTGCTAAAATTGGCAACTAGGGCCAAACTCCATGTCGGTCATCTTATTTATGGCAGCTGATATTTTTCTTGGATCTCTCTCATTGAGAGGAGTTGGATTGATCTAAAGATCATCCGATTCCAATAAGTATTCATGGAGTTATGAATTTATTTGTGTTATAAGACAATTCGTCAAGGTCGGCTAGCAACCAAATAAATGCCTCGTGTGCTCAATGTTTTAGTATAAAAGGAGATGACTTGAGAGTCATTTCACACACACTTCTATCATGATTTCTCTCCACTTGTCTTCGGTTTTTAGTGGAAGAGAAATCTAGAAGTGGAAGCCCTAGACGTTGGAGGAAGACTAAGGGAGCTGCCCTAGAGGAGATGCCCTAGCCCTAGACGCAATCAATAGGAGAAGGCTCAACGCAGGTTTATATGCAGTCAAGAGGAGGCTTCTTTAGAGACCAAGGGAGCTGCCCTAGAGGAGATGCCCTAGCCCTAGACGTAGTCAATAGGAGAAGGCTCTACGCAGGTTTATATGCAGTCAAGAGGAGGCTTCTTTAGAGCAGCAAGGAGAGGGTTTTTATAGCTGTCAATGGAAGCCCTAGATGCTGTCAAGGAAGCACGCCCTAGCCAGAGTCTTGGAGGAGTCTTATCACAGCAAAGAGAGGCACCTACGCTGTCCTAAAGGGGGCTTCTATAGCGCAGCAAGGAGAGGCTTTAACACTGTCCAAGATCACTGTTTCAGGAAGACCTAATGATGACCTAAACACTGTCCTCAAGGAGGAGACACATCCGTTATCTTAGAAATGCCATTATGCCCTAAACGCAGACCTTACTAGAGACCTAATCAACTGCCCTTATACGTTCTTTAAATATGCCGTTATATGCAGTCCCTTTGTGCCCTAATCTGCTGTCAAGAAGATACATATGCAGATCAGAAAGGGTCCTTATTGCTGTCACAAAAGGCCCTAATACACAGCCCTCCTAAATGTAGTTTGTGAGGCCCTAATCAGAAGGCTGAACCTAGTATTACAGCGTGAAGGATATATGTTGATTTAGGTGACAGCGAGTTCTATCAAGGCTGTTTGGGACAGTGGATTGCACAAGGAGTCAGAGCCCTAATCTATGGGTTGTTGGGTGAGTATAGGTGTTGATGTTAGCCCTATACCCCTACAAAGGACAGCAGTAAGGTATGCTAAGACACATGGGGCAGCAGCAAGGGATGCTAAGGCAAACATGGGACAGCAGCAAGCATGGACAGCAAGGTATGCTAAGGCAAACATGGGACAGCTGCAAGCATGGACAGAAGTGGCTAGCATGGTACAGCAATGGCACATGGGACAGCTGTGGAGCATGGTGCAACAATGGCACATGGGACAGCTGTGCAGCATAAGGTGCAGCAGTATGATGTGTACAACATGGTCATAAGGTCCAGCATTGTGATGATGGGTGAACATGGTGCAGCACGGTGAGGTGCAGTGTGATGACGATATGTAGCACAATGATAGGTGGAGTCACCTTGGAGAATCAATTGAAGCAGCATGTCTTCAACTGATCTCATTTATCATCTTCTTAGAGATGATCTATCCTCTTATCTAGATAGGTCAAAATGTTTACTTCTGTTGTAAATGTACTCTCTCTCTCTCTCTCTGTTGAACTATTGAAGAACATATAAGAAGAATTGATCAAGGGTTTCTCCACATTGGGGTTTATCCCTGGCTAGCGCCACATCTTTTGTCCTCTTGTCTTGGCTTGTCTTTTGCGATTTATGTTTACGTTCTATCTGCGGTTTACTCTAATGCTGATGTGATTGCTAATCCGGAAAAATTATTGCGCTAACTGTAAAAATTGAAATAAATTGCTCTAATCATAGAACATACCTAAAATTAACATGGTACCGGAGCTGAGGTGAAGACAAAGCCCAAGCAAGAGTGAAAGAGCAATCACCAAAGACAGTTGGGAAAGGACAAAAGGATCAATGGATTCCTCATCCCTCTTCAAATTCGCCAAGGGAGAATTCAAAGCAGAGAACATTATCAGAATGGCGCAGCGGAAGCTTCTGATGGCCTACCTAAAGATCACTTCAATTGGAAGTCTGGATCTAAGGGTGGAAAGAAAGACAGATGCCTTGTTTGTAATAAGTTTGGCCATTATGTGAAGGAGTGTCCAAGGTAGGGACACATCACTTGATGATGATAACAATCATTCCAAGGGCATCTTCAATGATCGGAGGGATGACAAGTAATGCAGGTCATCAAGGAAACAGCCGACTCTTCAAAGAAAGCAAGGAACCCCAGGTATGAAGAATCAAATGTTATTTCTAATAAGATAAAGAAGCGTTATCTTGTATTGGCCCTCTCCTTCAGACTCTTTGGGAATTTGGCTCACTAATTGTAGTGCTTCAATGCACTTCATCGGAGAAAAGGGTGCTCTCTCTAATTTGGTAGAGATGGAACAATCGTGAGATTATACTTGGAAGTCGATGCCACCTATCCCGGAAAAAGTGTGGGGAATGTTACCCCTCAATTGAATGAGGGTAACTCGATTCATTTACAAGAATCTCTTTTATGTACTTGATCGCAAGAAGAACCTGGGGTCCATTTCGACAATGGAAGTCAAAGGTTTCAAGGTGGCATTCATCGATGGAAAGGTATGTGTTTGAAAATAAAACTTTCTAAGATGCTTTTACTCATGGGTTTAGGGTTGGCAATTTGTATCAAGTTGCAGGATTGTCCATTGGGGACCATGTCAGTTGACACATCTCATCTATAGCACTGGAGGTCTACTTATTATGGGGCCCTACCCAAGTGAGTTAGATGGTGATATGGATGCCTAAATTCAAAAGGAGCATGAAGGTACATGTCTGAGATGTACCAAAGGAAAATCGTACAAGGGGACCATTCCCCTCATGTAGCAGGTCCATAGGTTTGGAACAACCAGAGGGGTTTGAGATTCATGATCGGGAATCTCATGTGTGTAGGTGGAAAAAAGCCCTCTATGGCTTGCAGCAAATCACCACGGGCTTAGTATGAGAAGATTGATAGCTGTCTGATGAAGCTGAGATTCACTAGGAGTGAAGTTGATCCAAACCATTGCTCGAAGGTTGTCAATAATAGACCTCTCATATTGGCACCTTCTGAGGACGACCTATTTCTGACAGGTGCAGACCCTCTCATTTGCAGAAGTAAGAGAGTTGGATTCCGGATGTGGAATGGTAAACTGCAAGCCCGTGACTACCTTGAGGATCTTAACTTTCAGAAGTTATATGGTAGTGATGTTGGACCAGATTTGGGAAATGCCTCTGAATTTCATAAATTCATTCGAGTTGATGCTCTTGGTGAACTTTCGTCCGGACATATGTTTTGCAGTTAGTATGATGAGATCATATATGGTTGAGCCTCACTGGATTAGTGCCAAGAATTTTCTGAGATATCTTCAGGGCACAATCTCTCATGGATTGAGATACATTGCCATAAATGTGAAGCTGCATGATTATTTGAATGTTTATTGGGCAAGTAGTGTGGAGGACCGCAAGAGCACTTCTGAGTGTTGGTTCTCTTTGGGTTTTGCTTCGATATCCAGGATGAGCAGGAAATAGAAGTCGATTGCTATAAGCACCGCTGAGACCGAATACATAGCTATGAGTATGATCTCGTGTGAAGTTACTTGGTTGTGGAAGCTCTTCAGTGAGTTGTTTATACACATGATGGATACCACCGTGATCTTCTGTGTCAACCAGGGGGGATTCAATTGTTGAGGAATCCCGTATTCTATGATTGCTCCAGCATATAGACATCAGATACTACCTTATCTTGGATATGGTACGTCGATGAGCGAGGAGGCTTCATCACATTGAGACTGATGTACAGGTCGCAGACATTCTATCAAAGCCCCAGGGAAAGGTAAAATTTGTGACTTTCCCGAACGACTTGGAGTCGTTGAGAGACCTTCTTATGAGGGTCCTACATGATGCATGCATTGAGCTCTACGAGCTCCAAGGGGCTTGGGGTACTTCTTGGAGCATCAAGCGACCATAGGGTGACTCACCCTCCACTAATGGTGCATTGTGTACAGGGTGAATGCCTCAGCCTTCCACTGTGATACCCCATGGCGACTTAGGGACAGGATGAATGGTCCTCCCGTCGAAGCATCCTACCCATGCAGTCTGGGACTCATGGGAAGTACCTCTCATCTGATGAATGAGCAGGGAAATGGGGTTAGGGACCATAGTATTACTATCGATGGACGCATCGTTGTATCTATCATACTTCCTATATGCTAGCATGACCTCCATTGATCTAGGATCAGTATGAGTGGTTTGAGATACTCTCTTGTGGTATTGATCTGGGATCAATAAAACTGACTTCGAGTCAGTAAGAGTGGTATGACACACTCTCTTCATATGGAACTGACTTCGGGTCAGTATTGAATGGTATGAAACATTCTCGAACAGTTATTCTTCATGGTTCAGCAGAGCAGTGCAGGGCACTGATAGCAGACATAGTACAGCCGAACAGATAGATTAGCGGATGGAGTTCTCCCTAGTTGAGAGGGAGTGTTAAAATTGGCAACTAGGGCCAAACTCCATGTGGGTCATCTTATTTATGGCAATTGATATTTTTCTTGGATCCCTCTCATCGAGAGGTGTAGGATTGATCTAAAGATCATCCGATTCCGAAAGTATTCATGGAGTTATGAATTTATGTGTTATAAGACAATTCGTCAAGGTCGGCCAGCAACCAAATAAACCCCTCATGTGCTCAACATTTTAGTATAAAAGGAGATGACTTGAGAGTTATTTCACACACTTCTATCTTGATTTCTCTCCACTTGTCTTGGGGTTTTAGTGGAAGAGAAATTTAGGAGTGGAAGACCTAGATGTTGGAGGAAAGAAGACTAAGGGAGCTGCCCTAGAGGAGATGCCCTAGCCCTAGACGCAGTCAAAAGGATAAGGCTCTATGCAGGTTTATATGCTGTCAATAGGAGGCTTCTTTAGAGCAGCACGAAGAGGGTTTCTATAGCTGTCAATGGAAGCCCTAGACGTTGTAAAAAAGAAGTCTAAAACGCTGTCAAAGAGAGTCTAAAACGTTGTCAAGGAAGCATGCCCTAGCCGCAGTCTTGGAGGCGTCTTATCACAGCATAGAGAGGCTCCTACGCTGTCCTAAAGGAGGTTTCTATTGCGCAGCAAGGAGAGGCTTTAACGCTGTCCAAGATCACTGTTTCAGGAAGACCTAATGATGACCTAAACGTTGTCCTAAAGGAGGAGACAAGTCCGTTGTCTTAGAAATGCCATTATGCCCTAAACGCAGTACTTGCTAGAGACATAATCAACTGCCCTCATACGCTGTTTAAAGATGCTCTTATATGCAGTCCCTTTGTGCCCTAATCTGTTGTCAAGAAGATACATACGCAGATCAGAAAGGGTCCTTATTGCTTTCACAAAAGGCCCTAATACAGAGCCCTCCTAACCGTAGTTTGTGCGGCCCTAATCAGAAGGCTGAACCTAGTATTACAGCATGAAGGATATATGTTGATTTAGGTGACAGCGAGTTCTATCAAGGCTGTTTAGGACAGCGGATTGCACAAGGAGTCAGAGCCCTAATCTAAGGGTTGTTGGGTGAGTATAGGTGTTGATGTTAGCCCTATAACCCTACACAGGACAGCAGCAAGGTATGCTAAGACACATGGGACAGCAGCAAGGGATGCTAAGGCAAACATGGGACAGCAACAAGCATGGACAGCAAGGTATGCTAAGGCAAACATGGGACAGCAGCAAGCATGGACAGCAGTGGCTAGTATGGTACAGCAATGGCACATGGGACAGCTGTGGCAGCATGGTGCAACAATGGCACACGGGACAGCAGTGCAGCATAAGGTGCAACAGTATGATGTGTACAGCATGGTCATGAGGTCCAGCATTGTGATGATGGGTACAGCGGGGTGCAACACAGTGAGGTGCAGTCTGATGACGAGATGAAGCACAATGATAGGTGAAGGAGTCGCCTTGGAGAATCAATTGAAGCAGCATGTCTTCAACTGATCTCAAGAATCATCTTCTTAGAGATGATCTATGCTCTTATCTAGATAAGTCAAAATGTTGACTTCTGTTGTAAATGTACTATCTCTCTCTCTCTCTGATGAACTATTGAAGAACATATAAGAAGAATTGAACAATGGTTTCTCCACAATGGGGTTTGTCCCTGGCTAGTTCCACATCTTGTGTCCTTTTTCTTGGCTTGTCTTCTACGATTTATGTTTATGTTCTATCTGTGGTTTACTCTATGCTGATATAATTGCTAATCTGGAAAAGATATTGAGCTAACTGTAAAAATTGAAATAAATTGCCCTAAGCATAGAACATACCTGATTTTTAACATATATGTCATGCTTGCTCAAAGGAATTACAGGATCCTCCCAGGGTATTTGGGGCAAAAGCTGGTCAGGGTACTCAATTTTAAACAGAGGACCAAAACCAACCTCATTTGAAGCATTCCACTTCTGACAGATATTCTCTGCATGGTGAGTTGTGGCAGAAGCAAAATTTGGTGGAATATTAAATATTTGGCTATCTCTGCAGCAGGGGAACTGGATGGGAAATCACCGCAGCTTGAAGAAAGAGCCTTGGCTCCTTGTCAATTATCACAGCTTCATTCTAATCTGCAAAATTACTGGAATTTGACAAGGAGCGACCAGAATTAGATGCCTTTGGTAAATCCTTACAGATACAAATCCGGGTCACCAGTACGAAGGACAATGCTTAGAGCATGAAATTTCAGAGATGAAGAGACAGCTCAGGCAAAATGAATCCCACATTTTGGAAAATGAGAGAGGTTTATCAAATATGCTGCACAGAATTGGGATTCAGCCTGAAGACAGACAATCCGCGAAAAGGAGATAACATTCCTTATGGAAAAAGGTCATAGTCAACATCAGGAAATTGCAGAATTAAGGAACGAAAGCACTATGATCAGGCATACTGTCAATAATTCAGTGAGATACCAGCAGATGGCACAGTCTTCAGTGTGAATATCAGTAGGTTCCTCCAGGGTAAAGAAAAGCACAACTATCCAACAGCAATCCAATGCCCAGGGTCAGGGTAATACCGGTCAGAATATCATAAACACTGACCTTAAGCTCTCTTGATGTAAACTCCTCTTGTATTAATATGCTTTTCAAAATTGAATAGTTTTTAGGCACTTTGGTTAGAATGAACACATAACATGGTATCCACGAACATCGCCTTGTTTTAGTAGGTCACACTCTAGAAAGTGAAGCAGCAATTGAAAGTTTGGTTAGAATCTATTGTGAAGTATATGAACCTGTGATGTTATAGATGCTTTGCAGTATGGCTGCAGCACTTTGCCAACATAAATTCAACCATTTCTGTTAATATTTATAGGGGCTATAGAATGCACTATTTTCCTTGTCAACTTAACCACTACAGTAGCCCTGAGGGTTAGCTCAATTGGTCGAGTCCCTGTTGTTAAAGCACCTTGCTATAGGGAGGTCACGAGTTCAATTTTCCTCAATGTTGTCGAGGTTAGACTCCATGGTTGAGCCGGCAGGAAGTGATCCCTTTAGGTGGATCTCCTAGAATATGTATTTTTGTGGACGTAGCAGTCACCATTCTCTGGAGCCCGTGAACCACAATCTTACCAAAAACAAAAACAAAAACAAAAACTTAACCACTACAGTAACATTCAGCCCTGTAAATGTCATCATGTCTAAAATATTACTTGGTATTTCAAAACTTTTTCTAGACAAATCTGGTAAAGCTCGTCAATTGGGCATTTGATTCACTGATGAGATCGATGGACTATTAAGCCATCCACTAGTTTTCATTCTGTTGTGGTCTGCCCGACATGAATAGCCTGTCTTTCAAAGGGATGCGGCCCTGTACAAGTCACAGGAAATTTTCATGATGATCTCCCCTTCATCTCATCTAATACCTAGGCCAAAAGAAGTCTGCACTATAGTCTATAAGATGCAGGCCATCAGGGAATGTTTCTCAAAGTAGTTTGAAAAGGGAAAAAAAGGTTTAAAAACTAGTAAACCTCGGAAATAGACAGTAAAAAAAACAATAACTAGAACTTGGCATACTATAACACAGTAAGTTATCCTTGCTAGTAGACAAAATATTGGGAGAAATTGTTCTAGAAAAATTGGCCATGCTTTTCATTTTCATCATCATTCAAATGATCTTAAAAATGTGTTCAATGTTCTTCCTCGGTATCATTTATCATTCTCTCTACAATAACGATTAAGAAACCTTTTTTTATTTAGGTATGCAAAACCAGCTTGTGTTAAACTTAAATCACCCTGCAAAGACAAAATGAGGCACGATGCAAATCAAATAAAAGGAATGCAATGGTGCACTTTGTAAATTAAATAACAATGTAAATTAAGTAACAAGAAATGCAAAAGGCAAAGGATGATTTCCTAAAGGGAAAAACAACAATTTGTACAGCATAGTGTTGACTGGTATGAAGGGACTTCACCAAAAACAATAGTTTTGGTTGTTCTGTATACAAAAACAGAAGTGCAGCATCTCTAAAAATAATTCCTGCTAGAACAAGGCCCAACTGCCATTGCTAACTTATGATAAGCTTTATTCAATTCTCTTCAATTTCACACAGGATCATATTGAGCGAACCCAGTATAATAAATTATACTAAATTTAACTGGAATCTGCAATTTCTTTTCATTTCTTAAAGAACCAGATAAACAACTTCAAGAATTTCATATTCAGATACTCTAATTATAAATGTAATCTATTGAATTTGAAAGGTTAAGATGATTTATTTGAGGCTATAGAGGCATGAAATGACCCTCAGTCCACAAAATATAGAGAGTTTACCCGCTACTGATATAAAATGCGAAATCATCAAGCATCAGAGTACATACCTGGTAAGATTTACACTCTTCCTCACATTTTTTTAGACTGTTACCAAAAGAAACAGATATGTCTTGTTAGACAAGAAAACTGCAGAAACAAGTGACACTTAACTTTATCAAACAAACTAAGACAGAACTTTAAAAATTGCATAAAACCTGTCTCTTAGAATCAAAACGATTCCAGTAGCTGCGCCTGGTGCATGATCTTCCTCTACATGATCCTGCCACATGAACTTTTAAGATTAGGTGATAATCTACATCTTATATAAACACAGAACTAAAAATCTACTCATGAAGGACCAAGGTTTACAAATGCAATAGGATGTTTTGCCAATGCCTAATAGAGCACGAAGTTTAACAGAAGTTGCCATGTATTAAAGAGATAATCAAAGACAAATGCAGTAATATATAGGACACGAATAGTGACTAATAAGATTAAGGAAAAACACATTCTGAAAAGTTATCTATCTGTCAAACAAATAAAGGTTCTACATAGAGCATGATATATAGCTAGATGCCAGGGACACTTGGAGAAAATAGATAACGTGCATCCTGATATGGGAGCATTCTCAGCCCAACTTATTTGACAACATACACATCGAGAATCATGTACTGGTGAGTTGAACAATGGAGCATTTTGATTAAACCAGCAAGTCAAATGAAACATCATGAGAAAACTTCATTCGGTGGTCAGAGAAGCCAGCAGAATGCACCATATGATCTGTTATCATATGATTTGCAATTGCTAGTATAGCCGTCAAATATATATTCATTGCACCATAGCATGCATCATGTCACTGATGCCTTGGTTAAGATAAACTACCTCCCAGGTCACAGTAAAAGATCATTATTGGAATTAGAAGTTAATCATTCAGTATATAACTGACTACTATCTATCGAAATCTGTCTCCACTTGTTTCCCATGCATAGATCATTGTTATTGATGTTAGATTGGGAGTTACCTTATTTATCTAAGTGCAAAACAGCCCAACAACCCATAAAGCATATGATTAAGCATTGTTCTGTTCTTGGCACTTTCTTAACTATGGGCATTCTATATAGACAGAAATAGTAGTGACATGAAGGTGACTGTGAAATGATTAGTTGCAAAAGAGGTGATATATTTTCCCTATTGAGGATAAACCAAATCAGAGTTGACAATAACAAAGGGTTGATCTCTGTGATCCTCACAACATCGGTTTGCAGGTAAAATAGGCAAAATTCCAATGCTTGATTGAATAAGATAAAAATACCTTGGAACAAAAGCAATGAGATAGTAAACTCTAAAATTTTAAATATATAGCGAGATGATAGGAGCGATCCTTCTCAAATTTGGTTTCTAATGACTCAACCAGAATATAAAACCAGACTAAGATGTTAATGATGTACAGTTTTAGCCTCTTAAGTTGTATGCAAATTGTCAAAAGTCCAGCAAATGGATCTAAAATTTAATCATATGACTGCTACAAATAATCTATACAAAACAAAGAACATGAGATGATAGTTTAAATTGACAGGTGTTTTGAGTTTTCCCTTTTCATTGGGCCATCTATAAATAGGGATTCTTTGCCTTGAAGTCTGAAGAACTTTATACATGCCTCTTGTACATAGGATGACCTCTATTTCTCATTAGCTTAAATTCTAGCAAATGTTTATTATCTCATCTACCCATGTTCTATTACCAAAAATGTTAGGATATTCCGACACATAGGAAATAGTTAAGTATAACTTGGTCTAGTGTAGAGTTAGGTAAAGTGTGTTTCTTTACTAAGTACTTTTGTAACTTACAATCCGACGGTCACGATATGTTCTAGACATGAAGTGATCCGACGGTTCATTCTCTCCTCGGTATTACTGACACTTGATCCGTGGCTTAACACCTGATTGGTTCATGATCTTTATTTAAAGAGCATGGAGGGTCATTTGTAAGGTGACTATTCATGAGAGAAACTTATGTAAATTTTCTTTCTTTTACATTAATAAATTGTTTGAAGTGGCCACGTTGGCTCGGTCGTGGATTTTTTCCCTCTTTGAGGGTTTTAACCACATCAAGAATACTAGTGTACTGACCTGTGATCTGTTTGTGAGCGGTGTCCTTTGGTGTTCTATTGAGAAACTTACCCTGTAAATTCCTACATGGTATCAGAGCAAGGTTGAGGGCCGCATCCATTGTTGATCCAAATTCAAAGCCGATACAACTGCATCCGACTGTCGTTTCCTAGATCTACTGTTTCTAACCGCTTTCGGGCCAAGAGGACTACTCTATTGTGTTAAGAGCATCTCTGTTCCAGTGAAGAACCCCTATCGTTTCATGCAAAAAGGTTTTTGATAACCCTAGCTACGTCATTTTTAAGATCTGGAGGTATACAGTGTTTATTTGCAGTTTTAGTTATTCATCTCTCTATTTATTTCGGTTTATTTAGCTCTCTGTTTTTTTATTACCGGATTTATACCTTTCATTTCTGCGTATGCTCTTTGCCCCGCGACTCTGTGCGATCAAATCAGAAACAGAAAGGAAGGATTTTTCTCATGCGTATGCACTTTTCCGCCATGCCTTAGTGTGATCACGAAAAATCAAAAACATTGAGTAAAATATACATTGAGTAAAATATTTAATTTTTGGCGAAAGCTAACTTCAAGCAATAAGGTTTGCTTTTTTTTGCATGTCCGTGTTGGGTTGTATGTTTTTTTGTTTTGTAGGCATAAAGAGTTTTTTCAAGTAAGCACGCACTCCAAAGCTTCAGTGACTAAAAAAATAAACTTTCATCTTTTCCAAAAATTATTAACCTTTTAATCTAGCTCACTTGATCCAAAATTACTTTATGAAAATAGAGGTCTTCAAGTCTTTTTTTTTTTGTTGAGTAACTTGAGTTACTTTTTCAAAAAATACATGTAACTTATGTTTTAAAGTTACTTTATGTAACAGTAAAAGTGTTCTCACCCATCATAAAAAATGAGTCACTTATAATTCTAGAATCTTTATCTTTTATTTAAGTTACAATTTAGTGGGTAATTCATAAAGTATCATTGTAAAAGTGACTTTCACTTATTTATAAAAGTGGGTCACATAATTTTTTTTAAAAAGTGAGCTAATTAGATTAAGTTTGGAAAGAGGGGGGATTTTTTTTTAAATATAACATTATCATTCACTTCCGCACATTCACATACTTCGTTGGCATCTTCAACAACTTTTCTTCAAAAAGCCATAACTTCTTCTTCTAGAAGCCGTTTTCAGAGCTGTTTTTTTTTAATCGGCCTAATTTTTCGAGATTTTTCCATTGGAACATTTAGTTTCAGCATCTACAGCTTCAGTTTCTATTAAAATGGAAATTCCATGCCAAGTTATTCTTGATAGCACCAACTACTTCCAATGGGTGTCCTACATGGAGGATTTACTTAGAAATAGAAGTATTTATATAATATCCTTAGACCAAGAGTCTAAACCCTAAAAATGAAGATAAGGCAGTCAAACGGGAGAATAAGCAAGATCAAGCCCTTCAACTCGAAAATGAGTTGCTTACATTGGACCCCAATAATTTTTCTTTCATTGAAGAATTTTTGTCCAAGTTCAAGACCCTTAGACTTCTCTTGGAAAGTGTTAAGGTTAAGAAAGAAGATGGTAGTCTCATCTATTCCATTCTTACTAAGTTAGGACCAGCCTACTCTGTGTTTGTTTCCACCTTCCCTTCTACTAGAGAAGTCTTTATTTCTAAAGGACAAGCCTACAAGTCCCCCTCTTTTGATGCATTTCATGATTCTTTAATAAGAGAACAAGAAAAACTCTTACATCTCAGTCTTCTTAATCTTGGAAACTCTTCTAAGAAAGCCTTAGCCGCAACCAAGTTCAAAGAATCCTAAGAAGCAGCATCCTAAAAAGAATGGTCCTAAACCAGGCAAGGGTCCTGACTCCTAAGCACTTTCAATCTCAAAATGAAAAATCAATTCAACAAAATGATAAGGCAAATAAAAACAAAGGGAAGAAGACTGATAGACATTGCAACTTTGCAATCGAGATGGCCACTTAGAATCCAAATGTTTTAAGAAGATGGAAGCTTTGGAAGAAGCAATGAAGAAGCATAACATCCATTTGGAGCACTCTTCAACTTCAACTTTATCTTCAGGAGTAACACTTTCTGCATGTGGTTGTCAAGCATCTCGGTCTGGTTATGCACTAAATGTATCTTCTTCTTCTCATTCTCATGAGTAGCTCATTGATTTGGAGATTCTTATCACATGGGCAAAAACAAAGCTATGTTTCCTTCTTTAAATGATTGTAACACCAAAAATATATATGTTGGTGAACATAGATCTCTTAGTGTTGTAGGGACTGGAACTATTCATCTAGACAATGGTCAATTTAATGATGTATTATGTGTTCCAACCTTATCCTACAACCTTTTATCCGTACATCAAATAACTCATTTAAGTGAAGGTAAAATCGTTGAATTTTCACCTCATGATGTTGTAATTAAGGACCTAAGAGATCCTAGACAGATTTTAGCTACTGATAACTCATTTAGGTGAAAGTAAAATCGTTGAATTTCACTTCATGATGTTGTAATTAAGGACCTAAGAGATCCTAGACAGATTTTAGCTACTGGCATTGTTGATGATTCTACAAGGTTGTATAAGTTAAACAACTTTGGCTCATCAACTCTTCCCTCGGTATTTGTTGCTCATATTGATGAAGTGAGCAAACTTTGGCATAAGCAATTTGGTCACTTAAACTATCGCTCCCTTCAAACTCTATGTAAAGAAAATATGGTGACAGGTCTTCCTATGGTATCTTGCAGAGATGGTGTTTGTTTCGGATGTGTACTTGAAAAACATCATCAGGATAGTTTTGAAAAACATGCCTCTTGGCATGCCTCAGCCACTTTACAGCTTGTGCATAGTGATTTATGTGGTCCACTTCTAGTTGCTTCATTCTCTGGCTATAAGTATTTCTTAACTTTCATTGATGATTTCTCTAGATGCACTTGAGTATACTTCTTAAAACTCAAAAGTAAAGTATTTAACGTGTTCTTGGCCTTTAAGGCCTTTGTTGAGAAACAATTTGGACATCAAATTCTTAAGCTAAGATCTGATAATGGCAAAGAATATGTTAAGAACAAATTCATCAACTTTTGCACTGAGCATAGAATTCAAATGCAACATACTGTTCCATATACTCCACAACAAAATGGTGTAGTTGAAAGGAAGAATCGCACCTTAAAGAAAATGACTAATTGTATGTTTCAATCTAAAGGACTTAGTCTTAATTTTTTGGTAGAAGCAATTAACTGTGCAAATTACATAGTAAATCGCACTTCTATTAAGGTTTTAGATAATATCACTCCAGAAGAAGCATGGAGCTCAATTAAACCAGATGTAAGTCACTTTCATGTTTTTGGAAGTGAAGCATGGGCCCATATTTCTGATGAGAAGCCTAAAGCCTTAGAACCTAAGAGTGAAAAAAGTATTTTTGTTGGATATTGTGAAGATGTCAAAGGATATAAACTTCTTTCACCTAAATCCAAAGATGTTATCATTAGAAGAGATATAAAGTTCGCTGAAAATATATCGGCCTACGAGCCTAGTTCGGCGAATGTGCCACCTCTCTCTATCCCTTCTACTTCTGAAAATATTTCTTCTCCAAATGATGACAGCAAGGATGACAATCCTCCCCCGCCTTCTCAGGATCCTCCTTCAGCTCCTCAGCTTCCAAAATTGGTCCGTGCTACTCGGGATGTAGCAGGTTCTCTTGCAAGTGATCCTACAGATCAACGACGTACACATTCTCAGTTCGATAGAGCCTCTTCTTTACTGGCTCAAGCTTTAGCAAATTATGATCCTGACACCTTTGTAGAAACTTCAGGCCATCCAAATTGGGACGCAGCTATGAAGGAAGAATATCGTTCATTATTGGCAAATGATACATGGGATCTTGTTCCTCTTCCAAAGGGAAGAAAATGTGTTAGATGTAAATGGGTTTACAGAACCAAGTTTGGACCAGATGGAAAAGTTGATAAACATAGAGCTCGTCTTATTGCTAAGGGCTTTTCACAAGTTGAAGGCATTGACTATACTGAAACCTCCCCTGTTGCCAAAATGAACTCTATTCGCCTTGTTCTTTCCCTTGCTATCTCTTTCAAATGGGAAGTCCATCAGATGGATGTTAAATATGCCTTCTTGCATGGGGATTTGCTAAAGAAATCTATATGGAACAACCTCCTAACTTTATACAAACAGACTCCAGCCTTGTATGTCGGCTTAAGAGATCCCTTTATGGTCTCAAGCAAGCCCCTAGGGCTTCGTATGCCAAAATGGATAGCTTTCTTTTAGATACTGGTTTTCTAGGTGTCATTCTATCAATACTGTCTACACCAAGAAAATGGGTAAATCTCTTATCATTCTTGTTCTTTATGTTGATGATCTTATCCTCACTAGTAGTGATCCCAACCTTATAAACCATGTGAAGTCCAACCTTAAAACGCAGTTTGAAATGACAGGCTTAGGACACTTGCATTATTTTCTTGGTCTTCAAGTCTTGCAATCCAAGGAAGGTATTTCCCTTTCCCAGTCTAAGTATGCATATGATCTTTTATGCCACTTTCACATGGAAAACTGTAAATCAAACCATTCTCCCTTTCAATCTGGAGCCAAACTTTCAGTCACTTGTACTTCCCCTGAAGTTGATGCTACCTTATACCGTCAGCTTGTAGGAAAACTTTTGTATCTGACCCATACCCATCCTGACCTTTCCTTTGTTGTTGACCTTATTGCTCGGTTTATGCAAAACCCACATGAAAGTCATTGGAAAGTAGCTAAAAGAATACTTCGTTATGTTCGAGGTAAAGTTCAGTTTGGGATTCATTACAGTGTAGAAGCATCTACTCTATTGGTTGGTTTCACTGATTCTGATTGGGTTGTGACCCTGATGATCGGAAGTCAATTGCAAGTTGTGTCTTCACTCTTGGTTCTGGACCTATTACATGTGCTTGCAAGAAACAAAGTGCCATTTCTCTTTCTTCAAGAGAAGCAGAGTATCGTGGCGTCGTAGAAGCTAGTAAGGAAGCCCTGTGGGTTTGTTAAATCCTGTCAAAGTTTGGCTTTTAGCAGTAACATCTGACTACAATTTGGTGTGATAATCAAAGTGTCATTCAACTATGCAAAGATCCAGTCCAACATCAGCGCAGCAAACACATTGAACTACACAGGCACTTCATCAGAAAGCTCATTCATGACCATGTTCTTGAAGTGCAATATTGTTCAAACAATGATCAAGTTGCAGACATCTTTACAAAGGCTCTCACAGAGGCGAAGTTTACTAAACTTCGATTTATGGTTGGAGTTCAGGAAGTTGTCACTAAAGGGGGATAAGCTCTAATGCCTCCCTCCTTCTCCTATTGTGTCATATTTGTACATCCTTCAATCCTATCCCAAGTTGTTCTTAAAGGGGGATGTTAGGATATTCCAACACAGGAAATAGTTAAATATAACTTGGTCTAGTGTAGAGTTAGGTAACGTGTGTTTCTTTACTACGTACTTTTGTAACTTACAATCCGACGATCACGATATGTTCTAGACATGAAGTGATCCGACAGTTCATTCTCTCCTCGATATTACCAACACTTGATCTGTGGCTTAACACCCGATTGGTCCATGATCTCTATTTAAAGAGCATGGAGGGTCATTTATAAGGTGACCATTCATGAGAGAAGCTTATGTAAATTTTCTTTCTTTTACATTAAAAAATTCCCTGACGTGCCCACGTTGGCTCAGGTCATGGACTGTTTCCCTCTTTGAGGGTTTTAACCACATCAAGAATACTTCTGTGATCTGTTTGTGAGCAATGTCCTTTGGTGTTCTATCTAAGAAACTTACCTTGTAAATTCCTACATGAAAGACGCTAAGGACACCAAGAGTTCCACTATTTGGAATAAAGAGTGAGAGGATTTATGTTAAAAAGGTGATGAGCACTAAGTAGTTCCCCGATAAGAGAGAAGCACTATGGTGGGTCACAGAAGAAGATAAATGCTATAGAGAATGTTACAATACCATTCAAACAAAAATTGATATTACCTTTAGGCTTAAGTTCAAGAAAAGGTTACTTCTCAATGGTTTTTAGATGATGCATGTTTTACCACAAAGATAGCAGTAGAAAGAAATTTGGCACATTTACAGTGCATTAGTCATCAATGCCTTTTAGCCTCTCTAAATACTTGCTGAACTTTGTTATGATGCACATGACATGCATGATGCATCTAATCTAATGATTTCCTGAATAGACTGAATTTTATTTTATACCACTATTAGTTGTATTTAGCTTCATATCATGTTAAGATTGTTGGAATCACTATCATAGTATCATTAACCAAAATTTCATTAAAAGTCAGAATTCCAAAATTTCTACATGGTATTAGACCTTTTTTAACTGAAATCACTCTCTTGGTGAGTTGGTATTTCAATTGTTGGTGCCAAGAGAGAATGTTGAGTGGTAAAACCCTAGTGTGCTTGAGAAGAGCACTTGCACCAATGAAATGTTTTGATGGGTTATAACCCTAGTTTCTCTTATGATGACAGTATGTTTCCACCAATAAGAGGTGGTGGATCTAGCTAATTGTTGGTTGGTATGGATTTATTTTCAACAAGTGAGATGCCCAGGAGGACCTCTGATAGGTGGCTGATTTGTTTCAGTGAATAACAGTGTGTTCTACTTCACGGATGGCAGGGATTTATTTTCGGTGAGTGAGATACCAAAGAGGACCTACGATAGGTGGCTGGTTTGTTACAGTAAAATGTAGGTGTGTTTTCATTTGTGATGGTTGGAGGATTTTTCTCATTGATGGCTGGTATTGTTGAATTTCTATGACAAGTGCAGTGGAATACAATTTTCTACCAGATAATTACTTCCTAATGATTTTCACACAGTGTTTTATGCCACTGTTATCATTGAATAATTATACTTAGAAAACCTCAACAGTAAATGCAACGGAAACAGTAAAGATCATAGAAAGACAGTCATGCACAATAGAGACAATACTTTTACCCTGGGAAACCCAACAATTTTTCTTAGGAGAAATTATTCTTCGGCAAGGTTTACAAATCACCAATCTGTCTAGAAATCTATGCCAATAATCCAAGTCAAATACCAATCAAACCTAGTCAAACAGCGGCAAGTCAACACTGCTCAAACCAACCGAAACATTCAAAAGTCAATGCTGGTCAAACTAGTCAAATTCAACCCTGCAGTCAGCGATCTGCAGTCAAACTGCAGCAGGTCAAAACCTCGCATATGCAGCCTTCTTGCAGTCAACTCTCAATCAACACAACTCAGTCAAAAGGTCTATTCAACTCAGCCTTCTTTCTCACATGGCAAGTCTACACTACTCAAACCAACCAAAACATTCAAAAGTCAATGTTGGTCAAACTAGTCAAACTCAACCCTACAGTCAGCGATCTGCAATCAAACTGCGGCAGGTCAAAACCTCGCATATGCAGCCTTTCTGCAATCAACTCTCAATCAAAACAACTCGGTCAAAAGGTCTAGTCAACTCAGCCTTCTTTCTCACACGTGTGGCTAGTGAAGTCGGTGGTCAACTCATCCTTTTCTCACACATGCAGCCTTCAAGAGAGATAGAAAGAATGATGAAGAGAGAGAAAGAATTGTTTTTGCTTGATGATAAAATGAGATGTCACATCATCTTATTTATACATGTCTAAGGGGTGTGACAATCCCAAGGACATCCCTTCACTAGCTGGCCGACTTGACTTCTTTCTAGACCGACTTGATTTAATAATAGAAAAACTTACATAATACATGACTTGTTTTGATTTAATAATATAAAAACTTACATAATACATGGCTTGATTTAATAATATAAAATTTACATAATACACCTAGGGTCGACTTGAAGACCCTTTAGACATGCAGGAATATCTCCCAATGCTACACAAAAATCAACACTCCCTCTTAGCGAGGGATGTATTCTTCTTAGCTGAAAACAAATTTCTCCTTGGGTGAAATTTCTCCTCCACTAGAAAAGTTCATGAATGAGCTTGCTTTGATGATGTAGTGACTCCTCACATGCACGTCTATTTATATAGATCACTCTATCCCGAAGCAGACAACATGAGCATCGCAGACCATTTACCCCTAGCCAAATCATCATGGTTCCATCGGTGAAAGTATCAATCTCCCTGGTCAAATCAACATGGCTTCTCAAGATAAAATTTGCCCCTGGGCCATTCACTCCCAGCGAAATCAGCATGGCTTCTTAGGTGAATGTATCATTCCCCCACTAGTCAAATCAGCATGACCCTGTGGGAGAATATCTGCGCGATCCTGCAAAAACATCAACACTCCCTCTCTAAGAGGGAAACATTCTGCATCACGCCAAGCTTGTCTCTAAAGTATATAAGCTTCACTCTAGACAGAGGCTTAATGAGAATGTCTGCAATTCGCTCGTTTGTGGATATGTACTGCAGCTTCATTGCTCCCTTCTACGCCATGTCTCGAATGAAGTGATATTTGATCTCAATGTGCTTCGATCTATCATGAAAAATTGGATTCTCTGAAAGCCTAACACAGCTTTGATTATCACAATGTATCAAGGTCATCTCTAGCTCTTGATCAAATAGCCCTACAAGTAGCTTCTGAAGCCACATTGCTTCTTGACTTGTGGTACTCGCAGTGATATACTCTGCCTCTGATGTACTGAGTGCGAAAAAAGTCTGCTTCTCGCTAAACCAGGATATCATAGCTAATCCCATGCTGAAGCAACACCCCAAGGTGCTCTTTCTATCCTTTGCACTCCCATCTCAATCTGAATCAATATATCCCTGCAGCCTCACTTCACCACATGAGACATCTCAAACCATATCCAATTGTACCACACAGGTACCTCAACACATCCTTTGTTACAACCCAATGTATCTGGACTAGTGTTCGCTGTGAAAATTTCACCATTGAAATCCTATTGCAACAACTGGAATTAATTCTTCTAACTGTTAGTTAATTATTCATTTTATTTCTACGGCAATAACGAATTAATCACACTTCAATCTCCACAAATAAAAAATACCAATGTTCCATGGGGACATGCTTCCTCACTCCCTAGATAGGGAAACTCCTAGGGAAACGTTTCCCCGCGTGCCCTTTTTTGGGGAAACTTGGGGAAACTTCAGGGGGGACTTTTTTCTGATGACTAAAAGCGTCCCCCCAAATTTGTTTGCTAATAACAATTAAAAACATAAAAAATTAAACGTCCCCCCAAATATTTTTGGTAATAAGAATTAAAACATAAAAATTTATAAAAATTACAAATTTTAATATAATTTAAAAAAAATGAAAATAAAAACTAACGTATAAATGAAAAGTTTAAAGCATAATCATTCACATTACTATTTAACCCTACGATTTTACCTTGCCGCATGACATTTTCCTTCTACTGTCACTCGACATTTTACCTTGCCGATCGAGATTTTCCTGTTGTCAACGCTCAACATTTTCCATCTGCAATTTGTTGTGATTCAGATTTACCATCAACTCGTGGCCTAAGACATTTGGAGCTGCGATTTTCATTTTGTGACTTGGAGCCATCGGATTGGAGCTGTGATTTATTATTTAGTACTTTTTGAGAAATTTACTAGTATTTCACTACTTTTTATGCTTACTTTTAGTTTAGTATTCTATGGTTATTTTAGACTTCAACATAATGTCATTGTCATATGATGAATTTACTTTAGATGTACCTTGCATAATGAATTTAGGTGGAACATTGCATAATGTTAAATGATGGATTCAATTTAGTAATTTACTTTTAGATTTAAAATTTTACATTAAACATTGCAGAAATGTCAAATGATAATTATGATTCATAATAGTCTAATACGAAATGATTATCATATTTAGATGTACAATTCAATATTATTAAGCAGAGGCAGAGAGGGGTAGGGACAGTGAGACTGGAGGAAGATTTTCTGGTTTTGGAGAGTACATTGCTGAGAGGCAGAGATAGCCACATAGAGGCTGCATAGGAGCCTCTAAGAGGCTGTTGTCTAGGCCCAAGATACTTTGGACAAAGACTTGCCACTCCTCTGAGACACTGTTCAGTGCCAAACGCACAAGCTCTGTAGGTTGAGGCACTTCCCCAATGCTTGCTCGCTGAACCCTAATCTCCTGAATTCTGGTGAGGAAGGAATCTATGCCTTCACCCTTCTGCATCCAAATGTTTCTGAATCCTTCCGCTACTCGAAAGGATTCTGATAATACTGAGCGAGACCATCCCACATCTCCTTAGTCATTCCTTTGTCCGCTATATGTCAAACTATATGGTCTTGGACCTTGTCCAAGATCATCTGCTTCGCCTTTTCCATCTCTTTCTTGTATTCCTTCAACCGCTCTACATCTTGTTGTACTACCACCACATTCTCTGCATAGGATTTCAGGCCAAATTCATCCAGCAGGAAGGACATCCTAGCCTTCCAGATGACATAGTTGGAGGCTCCCTCCAACCTATCTTGATCTCTAAGCCCAGTTGTGGCCATCTCTAAATCTGGAACGAAAATCTCCCTCTTCCCTCTTGCTTAGCCACTAAATATTCACACTCCCTTTTGGAGAGAGAAACTATGCTTGCAGTTATTGTCGACTGCAATTGGAAATTTGGAATTCTAAGGCTAGAAACCATTTGAGAGAAACTCCCTCCTACGTGTGCACTTTCTCTTCCAACCAGCGTTGATTTTGCTACTGCAAAACCCTTCTGGACCCAAAGAAGGAATCTGCCCAACGAAAATACTAGACTGTTGTTCCCTTCGCCTGTTGGAATCACCCAAACTGGCAAGCCAAATTTTTCTGCTAACCTACACTGAAAAATCGAACTGCTAGCAACTCGCACTACCTGGCTTAGGCTTTGCGCAGCCCCCAGAAATTTGTCCTATTACCCCCTCTGAACAGTGAATTTATGCTTCCGCTTTTGAGATTCCTCGTCTAATCAAAATTGCTCTAATACCATGTGAAAATTTCACCACTTAAATCCTATTACAGCAATTAGAATTAATTCTTCACTTTTAATTAATTATTTAGTTTATTGCTACGACAACAACGAATTAATCACACTACAATCTTCACAAATAAAAAATATTGCGGAAGATAGACTAGAAACTGAGAAAATACTAGCGCACACAAAAATATGACAGTTATTTTTGGACAACAATCCCCGGAAAAACCCAACTTGGGAAAACTGGTGCAATAAGGGTTTTTATTACTAAGCAGTAGTGAGAAATTTTCAATACAACTAGATGCCGAAATCTGGTAATCCTACAGAGAAAAATACTGCCAAAAATCTAGTGAGGAATTTTCCTTACCCCACAAGCAACCTAACACTAAAGACTGGCCTTTGAAACCCCTCCACAAAATGCCTTATGTCACCCTCTATGCAGGCACGAACTTGTGTTGCCTAGATCTTACACTGAGTTGCCTCTTCAGCTTGCCACTGACTCTGGAAATGTTTCTTCCGGCCTCTGCAAAATTTTCCTACCTCCAAAAATCTGAAACGATTTCCCGAATCTGCAAATCGAACTGCCTCTTAGAGGCCCTTGTGCAGCCTCTCTTTGGCTATCTCTGCCTTTGTAATGTACTCTCTGGAACTAGAAAATCTTTCTCTGGTCTCATTGTCCTTGCCCCTCTCTACCTCTACTTCCTTTCTTTCTCTGGCTTGAACTCTTCTAGCAACTGTTGTTGCTCTTTGGAAAGTCGAATTGCCCAAGGAAATCAACCTAAAGTCTCGCAAGTGTACTTCTCCATCTACCCATCGACTTCTTCATGACAGGAGAAAATGACAGGTGCATCTTCTACTAGGAAACTTCACCATGAGGTTGTTGATGAGAGAGGAAGTCTGAGTACTTCTAAGGCAAAGAATGGGAAGGGGTATGCAAGTAGAGATCCAGTTGGCATTCTGGACTATTTCAGGTGTGCTATGGGCATATATGACCTTCAGTTGACGAAGGAAAAGCTTGTGAAGCTTGGATGTACACAAGAGCATGTTCTTGTTATGAATGAGTACTTGAGGACGCAGCATCAATCTGATACATGGGTAGATGAGAGCCAAGGAGGCAACTTCCTTGCCCTTGTCATGCACTAGACCTTTAGAGATGGGTGGGTGTAGTGCCTTGATGTGGAGATGGGTGACTGCACCACCATGACAAAAGGGCCTTTTGGGAAGGGCCTCTCACACATACAAAGATAATGATGCTTGGATGGATGTGGTTGTTGGTACATAACCATGGGCAGCACATGGACAATAGCATTGATGGATAGCATATTGCAGATGAGATGGAGACTACTTCATGGACCTGGCATTTAGATAGAGATGGGATGGATCCTTGATCGAGTTGATGAATGTGACAGGATGTTAGAGAGACCTCTGTTGCGAAAATCGCGATTAAATCGTTATTTTTTCCAAAAAAAAACACAATTTTTTCCGCATGGGATTTAATTGGCAATTTTTTCCAAAATGGAAAAATCGCAATAAAGACGTAAAAACCGCCAAAAATTTGTAGAAATCGTCAAAAAATCATGGATGCTTTAGATACTTTAAAAAAATTGAGGAAAAAAAAATTATATATATATATATATATATATATATTTTATATATTTTTTTGATGTTGCTGATGTCTTACCAATTTTTACCGATTTTTCCCGATTTTTACAATTTTTTCCTTTTTGGACCCTTCCCGATTTTATCTCAATCATGATTTTCACAAATTTGAGAGAAATAACCAATGTTGGCATGAGGAGCATTCTCATGGATTTGGACATGACAGTTGGACTCATCACCTGACTAGTTCAACCCATGGGAGCATGCAATGCACTGAGCTATGTCAGAGATATGTTGAGGTTTTACCGAGAAATGTTGAGGTTTTACGATACATAGTGAATTGACAAGATATATGTCGTAGTGATAGCATGTACCCGAGTTTGAAGGGCCAACCTTCCACGAATGGGACAACATGGAGATTGCGACAGATGTGGTTGATGACCATGGATTGAGGAGACTTACCTGTTTATGGAGACATGAGCCTTGGTGGAGGTTTGTGCGATGAGAGTGAGGGGTTGGGTAGCATGAGCATTTTGTTGGAGCTGACGACACTTTGCAACATTTTGAAGTAGAGGAGAGATAGGCGCTGTCGAGGAAGACAACCTTATTTAGAGTGGGGGAGGATGTTAGGACTCCGAGTTGGGAACACCCAAGAGAGCCGAAAAACCAAATTCGTAGTACGAGCGCGCACATGATGGGCGACGGGTGCCCGCATTCAATTAAAGGCGACATGGTGGCGAGACTTTCGGTTATGTGCAACCCGTCATTGGTTAAAGGCGACTCCAGCGTAGTGGTCGGTTATATGCAATGAATGGGCAAGCGCGTGTAGCGGGCGCACCGTGATGGGCGGGCGCACGCGCCAACAAGATCAGCGACAAAAGTGCGGAGGTGACATGGGTGATAAGATTCAAGCGCCCAAAGTGGACGAGCGCTAGATCGGGCAAGCCATCGGGCGATGTGAGAGGTCGGTCGCATAAGTCATGTAGCGAACAAACGGGTCAACTCGGTTATGAGATTTTATGAACATATGCATTATATGTGCAACGGGCAGGTCGGCCGAACGACGTGTGGGCAAGCCAACCCACGGTTCGACCAACAGACGTGTCAATTCATGGTGATATGCATTCGGCGGGAGGCATATATATTGGCAATGAGGTGATGGAGTTCAACCGTCATCGCAAAGTTCGTTAACACTTGAGAACAAAACGGTGTGAACAGTTAAGGGACACAGTCGAGTCGGGTAGACGAGTTCGGGTCGTTTGGGCAGACAATCATTCAGGCAGATTTTTGTGCAGGCACGTTTAGACAAGGCAGAGGGCAAGTCGGAGCTTGGGCAGGCCACAGGCCGCACGCATTGCGAAAAGCCATGCGCCCGCAACACTGGGTAGAACGATGGAGTACTTAATGACAGTTTGGACACACAAAACTTGGGGTTTCCACTGTGCAGCAGAGTTGGGTTCCAGTGTGGCAGAATAGTGCGACGGGTGGAAATGTAGCGACGACAGGTAGACTGCAATACGACTCAGTGAACAGCGCAGGCAGAGGCTAGTGTTGATGAACAAGTGATGCGGACAATGCAACGCAGACGATGAGCAGAGATAGTGCGACGAGCACATGTTGCACGACCACCGTGCGACTTGGGCAAACTGTGCAGGTTGATTTCGGAAGGTTGCATTACCTTCGAAAACTTTGTAATTGTAAAGAATTTGCATAATTTATATATTGTTGGGTAGACTTGATAGGAGTTGCCCCTCCCATATAAATGTGCATAGTTGTGATATGATGATGATTTTATTTCGCTGCATATAATTGAAGATAATTGAAGATAAATGAACGAATGTTATTTCCGTTGCATTATGAACACTTGAAGAAATTTGACTAAGGGTTGAGTAGGCGTAGTCCATGTACTTGAGTAGTGGTGAAATGAAAAAATTCGGCAGTGCTCTTTACATCCATCTAATGTATCTTCCAGCCCATAACTAAAGCAAGATAAACAACAATTCTGATAGAAGTGTACCTAGAGACTGGAACAAAAGTCTCCTCATAGTTCACTCCCTTGTTCGAGGAGAACCCTCTTGCCAAAAACCTTGCTTTGTACTTCTCGATGTTACCATCCATTGCGTGCTTGATCTTGTAGATCCATCTGGAAGTCAACATTGACTGTCCCTCTAGTCTCGCAACTATCTCCCACACATCATTCTTCATGGTGGACAGATACTCCTCCATCATGACATCCTTCCAAACCTACTGGCTTGTTGCCTCCTCATAACTAAAAGGCTCAAAATCAATGATGCGGCTCATCAATGTTGTATAACTTGAGAACCTTTGTGATGTCTACTCTCCCTGAAATTACCTCTAGGAGTTGCATGCCTCTTTACATCTTGCAAAGTGTCACAAAGCCATGCTGACCTCTTCGTGGTCTCTACAACATCTCTAGACAAGTCCTCTTGCTCTATTGGCTCTACTGACTCCTGATAGTTTGAAGGATGGGCAACTAGAATAGAGGGACCTATACTTGCATCATTCGAAGCCTCCTACTCCTTACTATTATTCTCCATGTGGGACTCTTTAGACCTCCTGAAGGCTACTTCCTCATCAAAAGTAACATCCCGGCTAACCTCAATTTGACACTATCTTGAAATGTAGACCTTGTAGGCCTTCAGAGTCTCGTTGTATCCCACAAAAGTACCCTTCTTCCCAGAAGGCTCTAACTTCTTCCTCTTCTCCTTGGGCGCATGGTTGTATACTGGACAATGAAAGATCCTCAAATGACTAGGTTTTGGCTTTACTCCTATAAATGCCTCCCCGGGAATCTTGTCCTCCAATATCCGGTCAGGACTCCCATTCTGAACATTAACAGTTGCGTTGGATGCCTCTGCCCATAAGAACATTGGTAGATCCTGATCATGAATCATCACCTTCATCGTTTCCATAATGGACATGTTCTTCTTTTTCGCAATCCCATTATGCCGAGGGTTGTAAGGAACTATCCACTCCCTCTTGATCCATGCCTCATTGCATAAATCACCGAAGTCCTTGTAAGTATACTCGCCTCCATTATTTGACCTCAAGACTTTGATCTTCTTCCCTGTCAAGATCTCTAACTGGGCCTTGAACTCCGAGAACTTGCTGAAGACCTCATCCTTGGTCTTCATGAAGTAGATCCAAGTCTTCCGAGAGAAAGCATCAATGAACGTCACAAATTACAAGTAGCCACCCAAAGATGATATTGTCATTGCTCCACATACATCAAAATGTACTAGATCCAAGATCCCCGTGGATCCAATATCACTACTCAGAAAAGATGCCTTGGCATTCTTGCCAAGTGGACAACCCCTACAAACACCATCATGCTCTACCTAAAGCTCCAAAAGGCATATAACCATCTTCCTCAACGTTAGTAAAGCCCTATAATGCAAGTGAGCAAACCTCCAATGCCATAACTGACATAAACTAATATTGTCATGTACCAATGCTTGGCCTGGAAATCCTAAAAATTTGTGCAATCCTCCCTCTCGAACACTAATCACTCCTAGTATGCTCGAGCCCTTAGGCCATACAAGAACATGTCCATCTACAAATGCAACTTTGTATCCTCTATCCTCCAACGCTGACATAGAGAGCAAGTTCTTCTTTAACCCTAGTACAAAAAACATCTCTCATATGGAGTGAATCTCCAGAGTCTAGCTAATGTTAACCCAACTCCTTTCACTGCATACTTGGCATTATCTCCAAGTTTCGCCTGCAATGTTGAATCCCTCTCTATCAAATCTGAGAGAATCTCAAAAACTTGTCATGTGCCCAGAAGCACCACTGTCCATCCACAAAACAACAATACTATCGAAAATAGTGTTGAAAATTGGCAGCTATGGTTCAAATTACACCTTTAAAATCAATGGAGAAAACTTAATTTTTTACCCTTGACCAAGTCAACCTCAAAAAGTCAAGTCGGCCTCAAGTCAAAAATTGACCCTCCAAAGTCAAATATAAATTGACTTAATTGACCTCTCATTTGGACATCACATCAAGCATCAAATCATCTCTAAAATTGCAAGTCGAGTTCACTCGTGCGAAGGACAAAGGGAGTTATGTTTTGAATTGCATTGACTTTTTTTGGGACTATGTTGACTTTTTTGTCTTGATTAGGCTATCTTCTACTACTTTGACCAAATCTTTTGACTCTATTGGAAGCCGACTTGAAGGAAACTTTGACTGCGGGCTAAAACCAAGGTTTGATCGCAAGTTGAATGTGGAAGTTTGACCGAATTGCAGAAGGATATTTTGGATCTGTTTTGACCAAGTTTGACAGAGGAAGGAAGGTCAAATTCTTTGTTGGGTTGACCAAACTTTTCTGAGCAGGTTAGACCATTGACTTTGATTGGTTAGGGTAGACTGTTAGCTGCTATTGACTATTTCCCCACAGGCTGAAAGTTTGTAGAGTGATATTTTGACCAGATTTGACTTTATCTCTCATCATTGGATTGGTTTCCGAATGGTTGACTTGGGAAGTCAAAGCTTGACTTTGACTAGTTCTTGGATGTACTATTGAACTGATGTATCTCATCTTGAACACTGACTAATAGAAGAAGAAGAATTGAACAAAGGGTTTCCCCCTTGTGGGGTTTTTCCCTGGTCTTTGACCAAATCTCTGTGTCTCATTGTGCTTGGCTCTCTTTTATTGTGCATTTATTGTTTACTGTTCTATCTATAATTGTTTATCTGTTATTGGGGTGATTGGAATTGAAGAAAATTGTTTTAAGTGATTATAATAGCACATAACACTGTGAAAAATTAACATGGTATCACAGCTAAGGTGAAGTTTAGACTAAGGAGACAAGAGAGCACCCCTTGGAAACACTCTTTTTGTTGATTAGAGGTCAGTTTCTTGGGGAGATGATTTCCTCCTACTTCAAAATAGAAAAGAAGTTGAATGATGCCTCCAACTTTGCAGCATGGCGGGCTAGATTAGATTTGACCCTTGAAGAAAATGATGCGAAGGAATATGTGGAAGGAATGTAGTTGAACCTCCGGAGAGTGCCACTACCAGTGTCAAATCCAAGTACAAGAAAGGCGAGGTCAAGGCTAATAAAAGCATTATTGATTCGCTCAGGGATCATATCATCACCTGTGTCCAAGTTGAAGAAGTCAAAGGAGATGTATGACAAATTGATTGAGATGTATGAGGTCAACAATCTTAGCCACATCATTTCTTTGAAGAGTCCACTTCGTGACATCAAGATGACCATGCAAGAATCTATAATAAGGTACCTCATGAGAATTTCTCAAATAAGAGATCAGCTTCTTTCCATTGGAAAAATTGCTTTTGAAAGAAAACTTGTGCATATGGCCCTTAGTGGGCTCCCCATGTCTTGGGAGTCATTGATTTCAGGCATTAGTAGTAGAAAGGAGCCTCCATCATTTGATGAACTCTTGGGCTCTTGCACTCAAGAGGAAACCAAACTCATTTCTAGAGGAAGAATCCAGACACAAGAAGGAGAGCCTATAGCATTTGCTACCCATGTGAAGAAAGGAAATGGGAAAGGAAGGCCTTTCAAAGGGAAGCCAAAGAACCCTGCTCCCCCATTCAACAATAATAGAAGGGATTTCTATAAAGTCCAATGCTTCAGGTGTGACAAATTTGACCACATGGCCCGAGACAGCCCTGAAAGAAGAAATGCTCAAAGGCCCTCCATTAGCTACAACAACAATGGCAACAACTACAACTTCAACAATAGGAGGAAAGTAGGTCCTCCTACCCACGCAAGTGTTGAAGAGCCCCAACGCCCTCAAAAGAGATCAAGAAACACAAGGTATGATAATAATGTTGCAAATTCTCAATCTGAATATCTCCCTATTGTTGCTCTTTCTAGCTCCTCTTCAGATAGCATTCATAGTTGGCTAGTGGGGCATCTAGACATTTCATTGGGTATCACGAAGTCCTCTCAAATTTGGTTGAGAAGGACTCCAATTTGAAAAGTTTATTTGCGGATAATTCTACTCATGATGTCGAAGGTTTTGGCTCTACTTCTTTTCATTTGAATTATGGTCAAACCATTCTTCTACAAGATGTGTTGTATATGCCAAGCCCAAAGGAGAATCGTGTCTCCATCTCTACCATGGAAGATAAGAGGTTTAGAGTGGCATTCCTTGATGAATAAGTACTTGCTTGGCAAAGGAATTCTAGCATGAGGGCAGCTTTTACAAAGGGCGTCAGGGATGATGGCCTATACAAAAGTTTGTGGACAATCAATTCAAGTATTAATCCATGATAATATAAATCAATGTGAACTTTGGCACCAAAGAATTGCTCACCTTCATTATTAAGATTTTCCTATTGAGAGCAAGATGGTTACTTGGATACCCAGGATGCAGGTTGATCATGAAGGTGTATCCCAGGGATGTGCCAATGGGAAGAATGTCAAGGGACCATTCCCTTCTAGCAGTAGCAAATCTAAGGAGATCCTTCATCTTATTCATTGTGATCTTTGTGGGCCCATGCCAGTGGAATTTCTTGGAGGATATTTATACTATGCGATATTTGTTGATGACTACTCTCGTAAAACTTGGATCTTCTACTTGAAGACCAACAATCGGGTTTTTGATGTATTCAAGGATTTCAAGGCTCTTGTGGAAAATCAAACAAGAAAAAAGATCAAGATCCTGAGGACAAATAATGGAGGAGAAAATACTTCAAATGAGTTTGAAGACTTCTTCTGGGAAGCTGGGATTAAGAGGGAGATCAATGTTCCATACAACCCTCAACAAAATGGAGATGTTGAGAGGACTAGACTATGTCTAGGGAGATGGAATCAGGTTGACAGGTTAAACAGACTCGGGTTGAGCAGGCAGTGTTAGTGACCGATTGAGTACATTTGGATGTTGCTTCATGTTGGGTTCGACTCTGGTGTCAAAGATCAGTGGCACTAAGTTTCATAGAGGCTAAGTAAATTGCAGCTAGTCAAGCCAGTTGCAAGGCCAATTGGCTTTGAAAGATATTGTATGACTTATTTGGTCAAGGGTTGAGACCAACTATTATTTACTGTGATAATCAAAGTTGTATTAAACTCATGGAGAATCCAATATTTCATGATAGGTCAAAGCATATTGAGATCAAATACCACTTCAGCCAAGATTGTGTTGAGAGGGGTAGTAAAGCTAGAGTACATATCCATTGATCAATAGGTTGCAAACATTCTCACCAAGTCCTTTCCAAGGGGCAAGCATATCTACCTCAGGGATAAGATGGGAATGGTGAGAAACACTTTCCTTGGTAAGAGGGAGTATTGAAAAAGGTACCAAGGAGGTGTTTCCTAGTGCTTTTTGCCTAAGCCTAGGAAAACAAGTGAATCCACCTTTTTAGTGTGATTTTATGAGATCATTAAAGTCATGTGACATTTTAGTCACTTTATGACTCCTAAAAAGTACATTGTACTTTAAAATATTAAAGTGACTTTATGAGGCAAAAAGTACATGGTAAAAAAAGTTAGTAAAGAGATTAGAGGGAGTCATTAATGAAGGAGGAGACACAACAGGGGGTCAATGTGGTATTAGATCTCCACCATTGATCAAGAGAAGCTAAGATCAAATCTCAGCCATTGATCTTAGGGATAGTTCTTCTCATCCTTATGGAGACTAAAAAAGGGGAAAAGGCAAACGGAGGCTCATTTTTTTTCAAGTGTAGCTTTTGGAGAAGAGGGGAGCAGGAGAAAAAAAAAGAGGAGAAGTTGAGGTCACCATTATTTGTTGAAGGAGAAATCGTACTACAACAACAACAAAAGTACATGGCAAAAAAAGTTAGTAAAGAGATTAGAGGGAGTCATTAATGAAGGAGGAGACACGACCAGGGGTCAATGTGGTATTAGATCTCCACCATTGATCAAGAGAAGCTAAGATCAAATCTCAGCCCTTGATCTTAGGGATAGTTCTTCTCATCCTTATGGAGACTGAAAAAGGGGAAAAGGCAAACGGAGGCTCATTTTTCTTCAAGTGTAGCTTTTGGAGAAGAGGGGAGCAGGAGAAAAGAAAAGAGGAGAAGTTGAGGTCACCATTATTTGTTGAAGGAGAAATCGTACTACGAAAAGGTGACCATACAACAACACACATTCCTAGGCTGGGACAGTGGCACAAATATCAAGAAGGTGCAGGAAGTTCTAGTGCATTTTTTGAGATAGCTTCAATGTAGTTTTCAAGGCAAGTACAGGCCCAAAAATCGAGACTTAACACTAAAATCTTGGAGACAGTGCATTTATTACAAGTATGACAAGCCTATATTTTGAGGAGAAATCTGCAAGTTTGTGGCACAAATTTCGGGGCAGAAGAAGTCTTTTCGAGGCCCAAATTTCGAGGAGGAATTTGCTAATATGACAACACAATTTTCAAGGGTAGAGATTGGTGAACAGTGGCACAATTTCCGGGGCAGAGATTGTTGGACTATGGCACAAATTTCTAGACAATGGAAAAATTTTCTAGGAGTCTGCAACTGCTTAGATGAACAATCTAAAGCTAACTTTCTTTCACCAAGACAAAATTTCTTAAAAATTGTGAACAACGAAATAAACACAGAGTTAAAAACACAGACACAATTTACACATTATTTTTTCTTGGGAAATCCAACTGGGAAAACTCTCTTCTTTGTTGTAGTATTTTATTGATAGAGTTTAAGCTATCTGATCTCTTACAAGGAAAAAATGTTGTCAAGCCAAGTTTGAGGAACTCCACAAATGAATTGTGTATTTTGCATTAAGCGAGGTTATTGATATATACATCAAGAGAGAGACTCTTGGAATTCATATACCAATGTCTCTTTGCCTTCTGTATTCTCTAATTTGAAATATTTACAATATTTCTCAATCCCAAACATTAGATGTCAACAATCCCCCCCCTTAATCTAAAGGGATGTTGGTGAGTCCAAGCATCATTTTAAATCTTTCAAACTTTTCTCTTCCAAGCGCTTTGGTGAAGATGTTTGCAATCTGCTCATTTCTGGAACAATGGCGAAGGTGAATAATCTTGGCCTCAACATGAGGTCGAATCAAATGATACTTTGTATTACTATGCCTTGTTCGATCATGGAACTTTGGGTTCTTGGCCGACTGTATTGCAGAGGTGTTTTCAATGGAAAGAGTAGAATGCACGTGTTTCTCCTGCAAATCTTCTAGAATTTTCCTGAGCCACACATTCCTTCGTTGCTTTAACTTCTGCCACATATTCTGCCTTAGTTGTGGAATCTGTAGAAACTTATTGATTGTGTGACCTCCAGGAGATAGCTCCTGATCCAAGACTCATAATGTAACCTAATGTAGATACTTCATTTTTTTTATCTCCATCAAAATATGAATCAAAGTATCCAATCAAGTTGAAGTCATCCACTTGTGTATACTTGACTCCAAAGTCTTCAGTTCAACTCTTTTTGCAGCAGACCAATGACCCTCACAAGGCTCTTGCATAAACCTAGAGGATCCCAACAACACATAAAATGGTTGGTTTGGTAGTAGTCAGGTAGTTGAGACTTCCTACGAGTTGTTTGTACTTTGTTGCATCCTCAAATTCATTTCCTTCAATGGATGTGAGCTTTAAATTATGTTCCATTCAAGCAGTCAAAGAGTTGCACTCAGCCATGCCAAACTTGTTCAACAAATCTCCAATGTACTTTTGAGAGAGGAACATAAACTTCGGATGTTGGGTTACTTCAATACCAAGATAGTAATGAACATATCCCAAATTTGTCATTTCAAAACCTTTCCTCAATTCTTTCTTTATGGATGCAATATAATTGTCCTTGTTCCCTGTCATCCGAAGATCATCTACATACACTACAAGATATCCAATTGTTTTGCCAACTTTCTTGACAAACAAAGTTGCATCATCAAGATCATAGTGTTTGAAATTTAGTTTCAAAAGATGTTCAGACAATTTCTCGTACCAAGCTCACAATACATGTTTGAGACCATACAAGGATTTGACAAACTTGCATACTCTGTGCTCTTGTCCCTTCACAACAAATCCTTCTGGTTGAGACATAAAAACATTCTCTTTCAGATCTCCATTCAAGAAAGCAATTTTTACATCCATTAGATGGACTTTCCAACTATTCTGAGTTGACAAGGCAAAGAGAGTCTGGATGGTAGCCCATTTTGTTGTGGGGGTGTTGTCGCACAGAATGTCTAGGCACCGCAACAACGGCTCAAATGGGGGGCTGTCACCCTGATCCCCAATCTCTCCATTTAAGTTGTCTCCCTACAGCAAGCTAAGGGGGGTAGACCATATGGAAAAGTGGAATGAAGAAGAACTAGTTGGGAATCAACCAGTTCAGGAGGCACAGTGAAGCAACCAAGTACTTGATTAAGATTTAGCAAGACTTATAGGATTTGATTAGATTTTAAACGATTGATACCAGTGCCTTATGGAGTCAATGATCTTGCTAGGGAAATTAAGACCAAGTAATCGATTAACAACTGCTGCTTAGATGAATGACTATTTTATATGAAATGAAAATCCTAAAACTAATGTGAGATGCAAAAATCCTGGTTAATTTTAGTTAAATGCCTATTTAAATGTGAACCCTTCAATCCTTTCTATGTTGAACCTAATTTCGTAGTAATTGGCAGAAAAAATATCAGGGGAAGCACACTAAGGTGTTATTAACAATACCTCTCTTGAAATTCTAACATACCCGGTGCCTCCGGTGCTGCAAAGAACTGTGGCTCTAATGACTGCAAAGTCATCGTTTTAAGTACTATTAAAACAGGCTTTTCAAGAAAAGACGGATGGAGATCTATCTATCTATCGACCAAGTTTATGTTTGGAAATAAATTTTATCTATGCAAAGTTAACTTATATGCAAATGCACTGGAAGATGAGATGAAGTTAGACTCGAGAAAGGGAAAACACTTATGCCACAAAAGCCCTCAATTACCCAAATGAAATGCTCGCCTTTTTTTTAAATGAAGACTTAGAAAATAAACTCTTGAAGATACTATAGTTAAAACACCAGCTTCTTTCAAATCTTCTTGATACAATTTAGCTCAAAGAGAACAAAAACAACTTTGCAATTCGATATCAATGTCAATAGATGCTTAAAAGAATACTCAGTTTATGAAACAAAGGATATGCACTTTATCACAATTCCATGACAGAGTACTTAATTTTCAGAAATTAATTTTTAGTACAGCAATAAGAAAAACTTTATAACAACAGCAATATGACAATGAAGACAGTAAACTATCAATGATATCTTTATGCCAAAAATTTACCGAAATTTTTCCAAACTTGCCCACAAAAATTTTCTGCCTTTTGTGATGTGATTTCCAGAATTATATCAGATCTGATATACTTATTACAGCCAGCAATTAAAACATGAAATAAGCCTCATGATGAATGGCCAACATATTAAATTAATTCCTTATTATATTAGACAACTTAGGAACTGATTTTTACAGCCAATAATTAAAATATGAAATAAGCCTAATGATGAATACCCAACACAAGAAATTAATTCCTTAATATATTAGACAACTTAAGAACTGATTTTAGGCTAACCCACATGAAATTTTTCCACTGTTATATTTCAGATTTCAAAAACAGAATTATTCAGAGATAACAGTGAACCAAAATGTAGATCTAGGCCAAATTCTTGATATACATCAAACATAAATGACTTATTAATGTATTTAGCAATTTTTTAGCTAATTTCAAACCACTTAGATGTGTTTTTCACCACTATTAGAAAGGTATATAACTGTTGTAGCAAATAGTGAGGAAAAAGATGGTTTAGAGATCAAACCCTTAGACCCTAAGCCTTGAAAATCACTTGCCCAAGTTGCCCAAAAAAAAATCAATATCTGAAACACAAATTTTTACCATATTTTTCTGCAAAAAAACCACCAATGATTAGCTTCAAAAAATCAAATATTCAAATCAAAAATGGAGCAAGGGAATCTAGGGCCAATGAGAGCTAACACTAAGCCCAATAGAACTAGCGTTGGGCTAAGAGAAGGTAGATTTTGACTCAGGATCCCCAAAACTTAAAACCCTTGCTCTGAAAAAATTATTTTGCTTCAGATCTTCAAATTTATTGCAAAATCTTTAATGGTTGGCCTTTGCAAAAATATTTGGGACAAGATGTTGCCCTCCAAGACTTAGATCTATCTCAAAACCCCCATATATGCTTGAAAAAAATCTCAGATCTGAAGATATACTTGCTTGATTTCTCAAATCTATACAAATAATTTACAGATCTGAGGAGTATGAGTCCAACTCCGCTCCCAGATCTGAGATTCTAAGGCTCTTAATAGCCAAATCTATCAAAATTTCCACAAAATATTTTAAAGATTTGAAATTTTATAGAGGTACTAGCCCACAAACACCCTGCAAATAAAAGATTATCGTTAGATAAATCTTGAGGCTTATATGAAGTAGGCTCTTCAGAAAATGTGTTGAGAGTTGGCTGGTCCAACCGAGAACTATCCCCAAACGCTCAATGAGAACCTGGTAGATCTTTTGCAAACAGTAGATCAACCATCAAATCAAGTAGAGAAATAGAACAACAATAAAATTCTAAAGAAATCGAGATACCTGCTACTTCAATGAAAATTAAAAATGTTACCCTAGATCCAACAAACTGAATAAGATATTTGTATTCAGACTATTCTAAGAGACCTATTGATTGATAATTTTCACATAATATTAAGCAGAAATTAAAACAATGCTACCATAAATTCATGAAGAAGAACACTATAGCACGTTGAAACTCCAAAGGCGTTTGCATTAATTCAAAAAAGTATACAAGAGAGCTTGAGAGCTTAGTACACGATCCAGAGATCAGATGATCTCAACTGACAACCGACCTCCTATTTAAAGATAAATTTTCCAACGGCTAGTTCGAGTGATCCTTGTCAAAGTGATCTCGATTGTTGATGAGGATCAAAATTTCTTTTAATCTCATCCGTCGAAATTTTAAATATTGAGGAAATTTCGAATTTTTCAATTAAATGCATTTTAATTAATTCAAAAAAAAAAAAATTGAATTAATTTCCTCAAAATTTTGATTTTGACTTAACCCCAGGGACCAAAGGCATAAAATTTAGCAAAATAATCAATTAACCTTAGTCCCTGGACCTCTTAAAATTTAATTTTTTAAAAGACCCACGAATTTTGCCTTTGGAAAATTTAAATTTACCTAGGACCTATAATTAATTAAATTAATTTTGTCCAGAAAATTTAATTAATTAACCTATGAGGGGATAAATTATTTTTCTAACCCTCAAGACACTTTACATCATGATTTTTTTTACATTTTTTACATCTCAAGGAAGAAAACCCATCTGAAATAGACCCCCTCACAGGCTACCCAATTCTGCGACATAAATATAATCTAGCAGATCAAGCAATTTGTAATAAAATAACCTAACCAAATAGTTAGGATTATTCCCAAATCACTTTTAGATAGACTTAATATAAAACATTAGGACTCCCCTAAGATTCCAGTGACAAAATCCACTCCGGCTTTGGGGTAAGGCTGAAGGAAAACTCTGTCGACCATCCGAGAATGGATCAGTGAGACAAAAAAACTCCCGGAATGTAGATCGTCACCAAAAAATTAGGTCTACCTAAGCAATTACATATAAGACACGGATCTGCTAAGATTATTTACAATTTACACATGCAGAAAGGGTTTACAACATAACATGGTGATCAGGTTGATGATGATAGTTGAACGGCACGGACACGTCAATCAGGTGCTATCTCTTTTGCGAAAAAAGGGGGTGTACTGCTATGGGTCGTTGACACGTAGTGGTCAACAGGGGGCAAAAGTCTCCTCATAATCGACCCCTTCTATGCAAAACCTTTCACAACGAGCCTAGCTTTATGCTTGTCGAGTGAGGCATCTGCTTTATACTCGTTCTTGAATACTTGCAACCAATCCTTTTGGTTCCCAATGGAGGATCAACCAGCTTCCTGGTGCCATTCTTTATCAGAGCATCATACTCCTACATTGTTTCTTTCCATTCATCATGAGAAAGAGCTTCTTTGAAGAAAGTTGGTTCAAAATCTATAGACAAATTTAATTCACAATCATAAAAAACATCCATATCAACAGGTGAATCAAAATCGTCTACATCACCTCCATTTTGTCTAGTAGAGATTCTTGTTCCTATATTTCCAACCTCATCAAGACGAACACTTTCAAGTGTCTTGGAAAGCCATTTTGGACGACCTTTTTGAGATGGCCCAAGTTGTACGGTTGACTGAGATGGGGTTGAATCAAGATTTAGCCTTCCAATTCTCTCAATCAAATCACTCAAAATGTCTTCTTGATCAGTGGTTGGAGCTTCATGAATGGGAGAGAGCACTTCAAAAGGATATTCCATAGATTGATCTAGTATAGGGATCCCCCCTTCAAGATGTGGAATCTTATTATCAAATTCCTTAAAAGACTTTGCATGCCCGAATCTATTCAAGCGATCAAGTTGTCGCTCAACAACATTATTGTTGTTGGAAGATTCAAGAAAGATCACATCTCTAGATACTATAAACTCCTTATTTACTTCATCATTGAGATGATATGCTTTGGAGATATCTGAGTACCGCAAGAAGATACATTTTCTGCTCTTTGCACCAAGTTTGTTTCTTTGTTCCTTACGTATCAAGGCATAACAAGTGGAACCAAAAACCCTGATATGCCTCACCGATGGAATGTGGCCATACCACATTTCATAGAGAGTCTTACTTTTGAGAACATGAGATGGACACCTATTCTTAATATGCACAGCACATAGAATTGCATCAACCCAAAATATCAGCGTTACATTTTTAAAAAACGTCATTGAACATACCATATTTAAGATTGTCATGTTCATTCTTTCAACTATACCGTTATGTTGAGGATTATAAGGCACTGTTGTTTGATGTTTGATCCCATGTTGGCAAAGATAGTTTTCAAATTCATTTGAGGTATATTCTTTTCCATTATCAGTAAAATAGAGTCAATATGAGATTGTGTATCATTTTCAATCCATGCTTGAAAGTTTCAAAAGCTTCAGACTTGTTCTTCAATAGATATGCATGTTGTCGCCTAAGATGTACACCTAAATGTGGGAAAGTCTTCAACCCCGCAAGGTGTAGTCTTCAAGGTGCAACCCTCGGAGAAGGGGTTGTCACTATTTTATCTTTGTTTAAGCTCTCTTCTAGCTAAGTTATTGGGGGTGGTCCCTAAATATGATTGTTAAAGGAAAACTTGTTGAAAACAACAAGTTCTAAGAGATAAACGGCAAGGCAATTACCGTTCAATATAACTTGAATTAAAGATTGATTAGCAAATATGAATATTAATGAGCAAATATTAATGGGATAGATTCAATTAAATCAGTATGGCATCCAATGAGATAAAAGATGAGAGACTAGTGCCTTTTGAACAATGCTCAAATAAAATTACAATACTTGCACAATAAGAAAAAAATGCTTCAAGTTACAAGATAGGCAATGTTGCAAGACAAGTGTTAGTAGATTAAAACTCACAAGAGATAAATGCGCAATTTCGAGATATGAGCAATAAATGATGGCAAAACTTTGCAAGGTAGATAAAACTTGTACTTATAAAAGATGAACAAACAAGATATGACAATAAAGGACAATTACATGATCAATTAAATAAACAAGTACAAGGAAATGAGATGCTTGCAAGTAAGAATAAATGGCTCACAATCTAAATGACACAATAACCAATGCAATGATGATAGAATGTTATGTGAATGTGTGAGACAAGGTGGTCTTGGTAAATTTTAATTATATGCCTAAATTATGGTGAGACTTCCCCTCAATTTCTCAAAACTTGGTAAGGACTAGCGGGTAGTTGCAAAGAAGGCTAGGAAGAGGAGGCACTTAATCCATACCCCCCTGGGCTCCTTAACAACCCATGTGTCTCCGTTCCTACAAGGGCTCGACCATAAGAGAACTACGAGGTCACGTGTTTTAACCTTTGATCCAAATTCAAATTTATCAAACTGAATGAAAGTGAGGGAAGTTGGCCCTAAGGTTTGTATCAACCAATATTATGCTTGGAGGTAAGTTTTAGAAATCTAAATCTAGATCTATAAGTGCAAATGAAAAACAAGTGCTCCAAATAAAATTAACCACAATGCTTCAATAGTGGAATGCTTTTAAATATATCAATACAATTCCCCTTTCAAATGATCAATTTAGGATGTGTGTTTTAGAGTATAATATGATCAACAAATCCCATGGAGACAATTGTGAATTTCTCAATAAAGCACAAGTAAATGAGATCTAAAATGAGTTATTGAGAATACCACTTCACTTATAATGTGCTTTCAAGAGTGTTCAATGACCAATAGAGCAAATGTGAATTACATAATGAAGCACAAATAGTTAAGATGGCAGATGAGAATGCTAATTAGATCTAATTGTTAGAGAAAAACTACTTCGACTAAAATGCAAGTGAGGTCAAGACAAGAGTTACTCAAATGTAAATTAGATCAAATAGCCAATAAGATCATGTTAAATTTGGCAACTAGAGCCAAATTACACTTTGGGCAGGTCTTTTGATAAAAATAATTATGGCATTAAATTCCTCTTTTCAAGAGAACCAAAATCGACCTAAAGATCATCTAATTTGGATAAGGAGAAATGTATTTTTTAATTTATGTCCTCTCATATGAAAATGGTCAAGGTCGGCCTCACCTTCATGTAGGCTCAAAAGGTCCAATTGTCATGTCTCTTGACCCTCTCCAAATTGTATATATAGCGTTGTCCAAAATCCTCATTTGATTGTCCAAGGGCTCCAAAATATGTTTGCAATAGCCAAGCACTCAAAGAAGGATGTAGGGCTGACTTGTTTGGGTTATTCTACTATCATAGGGCCGAGATGTCTCAAATAGGACAATGTTTGGTCCTAAGAAGAATTCTCTTGGAATAGCCGCACTACAGACCTGTCACTTCAGAAAGGGCCACAGGCATAACAAGGTTCAAAACAATCCGTAGAGTCAGCGAAAGGCACCTTCATGTCTGTCTTGGAAAGCCACAGCTGAAATAAAGAGTTTTGGGACCAGTGAAGTTGGACATCTGTGATCTTCAAGAAGCCCTAAAGACCATGCTTCAGGAAAATCCCTGAATCAGAATTTCAGGGTTTGATTGGGTCATTTACTTGCTCAGGCCTGCGATGTTGGATCTACACAATTTGGTAAATCATTTTGACTTTAATTTATTGTACTCTCTCTCTCTCTCTACTAAATATTTGATATTAATAATAAGAAGATTTGATGTTTTCCCCATCTTGGGGTTTTTCCCTAGCTTGAGCCAATTTCAATGTTCTCTTGTCTTGGCTTGTCTTTTGCATATGATCACTTATGTTCTTTCGATAATTACTGTCAATGGATAATAGTTTATATGATTGCTATTGAAATAAATGGAATTAATCTTGGGCTCATCTGTAGCATTGAAGTAATTGTCCTAAGCGGATAACATGTTAACCTAAAATTAACAAATCACAATAGCAATTAGATCAAGTAAATAATGAAGTCTAGATCTAATAATGACAAAGTGAAGCAACTCACAAGATTAGATCTAACATGAAATGAAACTAATCTAATGAGAGCAAGAAAACAAGTTAGAGATCTAGAGACTAAGATAACAATGAAATGAAAACGAAACTAAGAAGTTAGTCACCACCACAAGGAGTCCTCCTTTCAAATTAGGAGGCAGGATACCATGGGGAAAGCCCTAAACTCCCTCAAAAGAAAAGTTCTTTTTTATTAATATTACAAGAGAAAACCCTCTTAAACAGTAAGAGAGGGTTTCAAACCGCTAAGGAGATCACAAAAGTATGAAACTTTGGAAGAGAACCCTGCTCAAGATACAAGAAGCCAATGGGGAATTTTACGAGGCTATAGCAATGAAAAATATGAAATTTCCCCAATGATCAACACCAAATCCTCCAAGGATTCTCGCTCAAACCCTAGCCGCTTTTAGATGAGAAGATTATGCGTACAAGAGAGTAGGAGGGACCTTCCACTGCTCACGGCTAAGGGAGAGAAGCCCTTTAAAAAATTATATTAATTTTTACAAGGCTTAATGAATGATTTCTTAAAATTTTAATTAAATTTCACCTAAAAGAATTAAGAAATTCCGCACAAGGAGAAACATAGAGCCCTTCTAGGCTTGCGACCTAGAGAAGAAGGCTTCGAAAAGTAGACAACCTCAACAAAATTATATATCTGAATTTTTATGGCCTCCAAAAGTATCTTTTTCCTAAAATGACTTGAGATTTCCTCCAAAACACTTGGTTTCTACGCAAATTTTAAATGGATCTCATTCAAGGTGAAAGGAGGAGGCCTCCTATGCTTGCGGCTAAGAGAAATCAACCTCCAAGTGAAAGCGGCTTGCCCAAAAAATATAATCTCAAATTCTCCAAGCTCCAAACAATAGATCAGCTCCCCAATCGACTTGTAGAAGAGCTTGAAACCCTTAAAACCCTAGCCATTTGGGATCTGCGCAAAGAGGAAGAGGGTTTGATCAATTGCAAGTGTAATTATGTGATGAGTTTCTAAACAAGAAACCCTCCTCTTTGAGGAGGATTTGCGCAAGCCAAGAGAGACAAACACAAATATATAAGGAAAATGGATTATATACAATGAGGGTTGGAAATCTATGCAAAATATTTACAAAATTTACAAAAGCTAATCTAAGGGGTATGAGGACACCTCTGCCATTTAGACAATTAGTATAAGCTCTTAAATTAGCAAATATATTCAGTTAAAGCACAATATAGAGAGAATAGATAAGATAAATCATTTTCTCACAAGCAATGACCAAGAAACCCCTACAAAATTTTGTTAGATTAGCCTTTGATAGCAACCAAAATAGGTTATTCCACTTCCATGTCTTGGGAGTCCATTCCTTCAACCAAAAACGTCCCCTAACACCCAAGATCTAAAAAATAGAATAATCTCTACACAATGAAAATGAAATTTCTTAGATCACAAGAAGATAGATAGCACAGTGAAATAGAGATCTAGGGGTTCAGCCAAAAAACCCACTAGAGTTGCTACTTCTAAAGTGTTTCTCTAAACTCAAATACTAACGTAAGATGCCCTACAAATAATAGATCCACCAATGGCAAGTGAAATAAAAAAATTTAAATTAAAACCAGTAGAGCATTAAGAACAAAATTCAGAACTTTTTACTATAGAAGATAGAAGAGGAACACCGCCATGAATTTATCCCAAAGACTTCCTTTATTATTCAGAAAAAAATATGGAGCTTCCTTGGCCAAGAGCTCAATTACAGTGATCAAGAGAGACCAAAAGTTAATACAATGAGGAGCATGAGCCTCCTTATATAGAAAAAATGAGAGAGTGAGATCCCTCCGAGTGGAAAAACAGTTAGGTCTAATTCATTGCTCAACTTTCACCATAAGAGAATTCAATCCTCTTGAAAAACCCATGTGCAGGCCTAGGAGGGAAGTTGTTTGCCTTGAAAGAGGAGCTGGATTGACCAAGATTTTATCCCGGAGTAGTTTGGACCGCTAGAATATTTTTCACAATTTTTTCTCCTCAAAAGATTCTCATTCTATTCAACCAACTTGGACCATCTTCCTTTAAAAAATCGATTTTCTAGGAAATTAATTCCTTTTTGGACCAAAGAATTTCTTGTGGGACTTTTCTCGCTTGATTTGTGGAGATTCCTTGATTTTTGACTTGATTCATTTCTTGGGAAAGTCCACGTATATTTTTAATTATTTTCCACTTGGAGAGAATTTTAATTTATTTTTCCAGATAATTTTCGGCTAATTATTTGCCATTTTTTGCCAAAAATTAGAAAATATGAATTTTGAGGCAATATAGACATTTTTTCACATTCAAAGTGTGTCTAGATAGAAAGTTGAGGTGTTAAGGTCTAATTTTGAGTACTCATAACCCCTACAACTTCTATAGACAACACTTTTTACATTTTACATCAAATATTACATAAAATCTCGTTCAACGAGGGAATTTTGACAATTAAAAACTGACCCCTAGACATAACCAAATTCTGCGAAACTTTAGACATGATCTAGTATGGCATTTTACATCGACTCTGTACATTAGGACTCACCTAAGACTTCACCATCAAGCCTCACTCTAGCCTTGGGGTATATTTGGAAGAAAAACTTAACCAATTATTTAGTGTTTAGAAACACAAATAATTGGCTAAGGATAAAAAAATTCCCTAGAGTGAAAACTCTCTAGCAAAAAATCTTGGCTACCTAGATGCATTACACGGTTTTATATTCATCATACTATAATCATTTTTAAATCATCCTTGCAGGGCTACAAACTTTGGATTACAAAATGATGACCTGAAACCAAATGATGATGATGAAGTTCTGAAATTCGATTGTTTTGACCATGATGGAAAACTCTGAAATATGCTTTGACATGGATTCTTTGACAATGTATGTAGTTGACACTTTAGTGATCAACAATACCCAACACATTTTGGTGTAGTCATCAATAAAAGTCATCATGTATTTATCACCATTTGCAGAAGGAATACGAATAAGGCCACACAAGTTAGAATGAATGAGTTCAAGTTTTCTATGTGCTCTGGATTGAGAATCACGAAAAGACTATTTATTGTGTTTTCCGAAGATACAAGCATCACATTGCTTAAGTTTCCTAGGAATGGTTGGCAAACCAATAACACCATTTCTCTTCACTAAGCGCAAATTGTCATAGTTCAGATGTCCAAATCTAGCATGCCATAAGAGACTGGATGGTGGGGTACCTTCATCAAATTGAGAACTGTTTGCAAAGTTTTGTGCACGAGCAGAGGTTCCTTGCACTGTCAAAAGTCTTTCTTCTTCTATCCCAATATAGACATAACCAAATTCTGCAAAACTTTAGACATGATCTAGTATGGCATTTTACATCGACTCTATACATTAGGACTCACCTAAGACTTCACCATCAAGCCTCACTCTAGCCTTGGGGTATATTTGGGAGAAAAACTTAACCAGTTATTTAGTGTTTAGAAACACAAATAATTGGCTAAGGATAAAAGATTCCCTAGAGTGAAAACTCTCTAGCAAAAAATCTTGGCTACCTAGATGTGTTACATGGTTTTATATTCATCATACTATAATCATTTTTAAATCATCCTTGTAGGGCTACAAAATTTGGATTACAAAATGATGAAGTTCTGAAATTTGATTGTTCTGACCATGATGGAAAACTCTGAAATATGCTTTGACATGGATTCTTTGACAATGAATGTAGTTGACACTTTAGTGGTCAACAATACCTAACACATTCTAGTGTAGTCATCAATAAAAGTCATCATGTATTTATCACCATTTGCAGAAGGAATAGGCATAGGGCCACACAAGTTAGAATGAATGGGTTCAAGTTTTCTATGTGCTCTGGATTGAGAATCATGAAAAGACTATTTATTGTGCTTTCCTAAGATACAAGCATCACATTGCTCAAGTTTCCTAGGAATGGTTGGCAAACCAATAACACCATTTCACTTCACTAAGCCCAAATTGTCATGGTTCAAATGTCCAAATCTAGCATGCCATAAGAGATTGTATGGTAGGGTACCTTCATCAAATTGAGAATTGTTTGCAAAGTTTTGTGCACGAACAGAGGTTCCTTGCAGCTTCAAGAGTTTCTTCTTCTATCCCAATCGTGACAAGTGAGTTGTCTGATCTTTTTTTGACCTCAACCTTGCCATCAAACATGTGGATGGAGTGTTCTTGTTTGTGGATGTAAACCAAAGATAGCAACTTTCTCTACAACTCCAAAAGGTAGAGAACATCATGTAGAAGCTATGTTGAAGGAAACGCTAGTCCTAACCACGTTCTTGGACAGAAACGGTATGGAAATGCAAAAAGCATTTGGTACGGCCTGGAAACGCGTTTCAGGCCGTACTGCCACGTTTCATGTGGGGGAAATGTAGCCCAGTACAGCTTGAAACATGTTTCCAGGTCGTACGACTACGTTTCCACCTTTAAGTGGTGTTTTTTCCGATTTTTTTATTATTATTTTATTTGGCAAACAAAATATCTTTTGAATACTTCTAGATGGCTCTCGCAAGTTATAAAAAGACTCTCGTTTCATTCCCTCATTACACAAATTGAGCAAGTCGTTTCATTTGGAGACGGACGATTTTAGCAAAGAATAAAAGAAGAAGAGAGCAGTGGTTTCAGCTAGGGCATTTTCAACAGTGAGCAAAGGAGATTTCAACAACGAGAGAAAGACATTTCACAAGCGGATTTGGAGTGGGGAGTTTCTAGCTACGGCATACTTGGTTTTTGGCTCAGCTACAGCCATATTTCTTTTGTCTTTTGTAGCATTTTGGGGAAGCTTCAGCTACAAAAAAAATAGTTTGGGTAAGAAGCATTCATTTTCTTAGTACTCCAAATCTCAAGCAATATTTCGAGAGTACTCCAAATTGGAGTTGTTAAAAGTTGCTAAGACAAGATATGCCTCAAACTTCTTAATGTTGTGTCACCTTGCTGAGGTTAAGAAAGCATTAATTTCTATGGTGGTGAGTCAACTTTGGGTTGAGTGGAGACAAGCAGATTCAAAGCAAGGATATATGGTGCATAGATTGTGTCTTACAAGGTAAGTTCCTCATATAGAACACCAAAGGACACCACTCACAAAAAGATCACAGATCAATACACCAGTATTCTTGATGTGGTTAAAACCCTCAAAGAGGGAAACAGTCCACAGCCTGAGCCAACAGGGCCACTTCAGGCAATTTATTAATGTAAAAGAAAGAAATTTACATAAGCTTCTCTCATGAACGATCACAGTACAAATGACCCTCCATGCTCTTTAAATAGAGATCATGGACCAATCAGGTGTTAAGCCAAGAATCAAATGTCGGTAATACCGAGGAGAGAATGAACCGTCGGACCACTTCATGTCTAAAACATATCGTGACCGTCGGATTGTAAGTTACAAATGTACATAGTAAAAAAACACACTTTACCTAACTCTACACAGGACCGAGTTATACTTAACTATTTCCTATGTGTCAGAATATCCTAACATCCCCCCTTAAGAACAACTTGGGATAAGATTGAAGGATGTACAAATATGACACAATAGGAGAAGGAAGGAGGCATTAGAACCTATCCCCCCTTAGTGACAACTTCTTGAACTCCAACCATAAATCGAAGTTTAGTAAACTTCGCCTCTGTGAGAGCCTTTGTAGAGATGTCTGCAACTTGATCATTAGTTGAACAATATTGCACTTCAAGAACATGGTCGTGAATGAGCTTTTTGACGAAGCGATGTGTAGTTCAATGTGTTTGTTGCGCTGATATTGGAATGCATCTTTGCATAGTTGAATGGCACTTTGATTATTACACCAAAGTGTAGTCGGATGCTGCTGCTGAAAGCCAAACTCTAACGGGATCTGACGAAGCCACAGGGCTTTCTTACTAGCTTCTATGACGCCACGATACTCTGCTTCTCCTGAAGAAAGAGAAATGGTACTTTGTTTCTTGCGAGCCCATGTAATAGGTCCAAAACCAAGAGTGAAGACATAACCTGCAGTAAACTTCCGATCATCAGGGTCACCAACCCAATCGAAATCAGTGAAACCAACCAATGGAAGAGATGCACTGTAATGAATCCCCAAACTGAATTATACCTCGAACATAACGAAGTATTCTTTTAGTTGCTTTCCAATGACTTTCATGTGGTTCTTGCATAAACCGAGCAATAAGGCCAACAACAAAGGAAAGTTTAGGATGAGTATGGGTCAGATACAAAAGTTTTCCTACAAGCTAACGATATAAGGTAGCATCAACTTCAAGGGAGGTACAATTGACTGAAAGTTTGACTCCAGACTAAAAGGGAGAAGGGGATGGCTTACAGTCTTCCATGTGAAAGTGGCGTAGAAGATCAGAGGCATACTTGGACTGGGAAAGGGAAATACCTTCCTTGGATTGCAAGAATTGAAGACCAAGAAAATAATGCAAGTGTTCTAAGTCTGTCATTTCAAACTGCTTTTTAAGGCTGGACTTCACATGGTTTATAAGGTTGGGATCACTACCAATAAGGATAAGATCATCAACATAAAGAACAAAAATGATAAGAGACTTACCCACTTTCTTGGTGTAGACAGTATTGTCGAAATGACACCTAGAAAATCCAATATCTAAAAGAAAGCTATCCATTTTGGCATACCAAGCACTAGGGGCTTGCTTGAGACCATTAAGGGATTTCTTAAGCCGACATAAAAGGCTGGAGTCTGTTTGCATAAAGCCAAGGGGTTGTTCCATATAAATTTCTTCATATAAGTCCCCATGCAAGAAAGTAGATTTAACATCGATCTGATGGACTTCCCATTTGAAAGAGGTAGCCAGGGAAAGAACAAGGCGGATAGAGTTCATTTTGGAAACAGGGGAGAAGGTTTCAGTATAGTCAATGCCTTCAACTTGTGAAAAACCCTTAGCAACAAGACGAGCTTTATGTTTATCAACTTT